>JAVTVY010022646.1:0-89877 GCA_036873755.1 Hanleya hanleyi | reverse complement strand
TTTCCTTTGCATAAATTGTATTTTATATTGTTTTAAAAGATTTAATTCAACCTTAATCTTGCGGCTCTCAAGTGCTGGGAAATGGCTCTGACGGCATGTCTGAGCATTTAAGGGTCTATGGCGGATCTAGTCTCTGACGTGAAAGGGGGGGGAGGGGTTGAAAGGGGTAGAATTGGCAAGCGATTACCTGTAAGACAAGTCACATTCCTAGGCAGACTCTGTACATATGGCTTTGAACAGATGTCAAATCAAACAGTCACAGCTTCAATGGATTTTCCTCTACTCAAGATCAAACTTGATGTCCATCTGCTGAACTTTGTTAAGTATAAGAGACACACAATCATAAAGTCACCCTATGCACGTGGGCTTTTAGAGCACACAGATGCTTGGCTATGACCCAGTGACATGCCAGTGAACAGCACTGGGTGATTATCACTATACGATCAGGCTCTGACATCAGTCCAAGGAACATTTCTCACAAAGTTTTGCGAATTAAAAAATATAAAGATGCAATGGAAATGAACACTTAACACTTACATTTTTACTTTGAATATTCATATACTACTGTGGTAGGTACTTGTAGGTTACAACTTGTATGCAGTCATATCATAATGATCAGATGAAAAGAACACAGGATATCCATGTTAAACATCCAATATCACTTAACATGTAATCAATGAAGTAATGAGATACATTAGTCCTGATATCTGAGAAATGTTCTCTATATAGCCCTTTCCGGAAAATGTCTGATCTCCCCTTGAATAGCTGCCGTTCTCTCAGGTTAGAGGTATGAAAAGCTGCTTCTGGGAAGTAGTCGCCTCGGTTTCACTTTTTACCAAAGGCACTCACAATTATTTTGAATGATATATTGATAAACTTTTCCAGAATATTTGGTAAAAAGAAACTATTCTGTTTTATATTTTTTCCATGAACCGATAGATCATGCATACGTGTACATTAGAAAGATAATTTTCCAGAAAAAAAGAGAATATTTAGCTACCATAACTAAATGTGAGGGCCTTTGGTACTCACCGGAAGTTATCTGCACCAGCACAGCCCCTATTGGAACAAGGGAGATAAATCCCTGTCCAAGTTGGGCTATAGTCAGTCTAGTTTTTCGGATGCTCATCAACAATAACATCTGATACACATACATGCATCTGTATACTGATTATCGCTAAACATGGCGCAAAAATGGTTGATGAAAAGTCTTTAATCAGCCGATTGGCTAAAAAGTTCCATACACTTAGTTTACATTCAATGTAACATTTTACAAACCCGATGACGCTGTTAATGTATTCTTTTGACACAATGGTTTCTGTTGGAGACCGGTCATTCAAATATATGGTACCAAAAAAAAACCAGTCAAATAAATGACTTTAACGGACTGTCCATATACATGTATAACCAGACAGGTGTCTCAACCTCTAAATGTTCTAGGTGGAATACTGATCAGAATTACTGAGCTGGAATTAATTATGGAGTCGCCAGGTAATTACTCACAATCAGAAGGTTGATTGTGTAGGATTAAATTAGATTCACTGAGACAACATACATGTACAAATACAGGTAAATACAGGTGTGTTCTGGGAGATTGGAGTGTGTAATCCTGGTAAACTGACCTTACAACAGGCAATAAAGCTTCAGGTCATCCTACCCAGCTGGCTGCAATCTTTGGGCTAGGCTTTGGTGTAAGACCTCCCATTGAAAAGGTAATATCCTGGACAAAAGACTGACAATACAACTTGCAGCAGATCCTTTGTCAATTATATTTCGTGAGTCTTACACCAAATCGTTGCCAATCTTGGCTACATGTTATGACATAGGTCACTGTCCATCAAAACATCTGTCCACCATTATCCACTTGTCAATCATTGCAGTTGCTCCTCCCATTCCCATGTCAGGTAGCGTAAATGTACAAACTGATCAAACTGATCGAGAGTATGTCAACTGGTCTGTCTTCAATTTATGATCAAGCTGCACATGCAGTTATAAGGGCAAGCAGTTTTCGATATTGATCATGCCCTTGACCCTGGCTCTCTATATCATCAGACATGTTGTTAACAAATATTTCACGATTATTAACATGGAAGAATGTAAAACTGAAAAAATTGCCACAAGGTTCATCGTCTTACAACTATATTATCTAAGGATCGGTGAAAATATTGGATTTAAAATTTCAACACATATAATCACTTGACCGTGTATGCATTGGCAACTAACCAAATGTACTTGCCCTCAGTGATTGACACCAGTTTGCATTTAGAAAAGTGCCAGTTACATGTAGAGCATTACATGCACATTAAGAGTAACAGCATATCCACCCATCCATCATAATATCCCTTTTTGTATTCGTAGTGTTTGTTCTGACCATACTGACCAGAGGAAAATGCATCAAGTTGATGAAGAGAGAGACAGAGAATGAACGCAACGTTAAACCTTAACTTTCTCTCTCTCTCCATCAACTTGATGGATTTTCCTATGGTCAGTATGGTCAGAACAAACACTTTGAATACAAAAAAGGAAAGTATTTGTCCAAATACAGAGCTACTTGCATCCGATACATACAAGAACGTATATCAGAATAGCAAATATCGGAAAATAAACAAAAGAATTAAGATTTGTTTTCTGGCTGACCAGGTTAAGCACACATTAAACCCAGGTGAAGACAGGTACACCTTGTCCCAGGCTTAAACTCACAGGTGTTTAATATAACCAGGTCCAAAATAAACATAGTCAGTGTTATACAAACCTGGAAAATATAACCCCCCAGGGAAATCTGACAACAATAGCGAAATCGTAAATTTATTACTAGTGCACCATGCCTGTATGTCAAACTGGGATTGATTCACGAATTTTCATTAGGGCACAGTTGGGCGTTCTATTTACAAGGTCTAGCTAACCGAGTCATTAACAAGAGAGTTTAATGAGTAAAATCTATAAATGACGAAACTGAGGCAAACGACACACCTGGGACCCACAGTTAGATTGACTTGCTTACTTGTTAATGGAAGGATGGAGATGGTTGTGACATGTATGAATGATTCTCTACATGTAATAGCAGAGATAGTCCGTCATATTGTATTGAAGATAATACTGACCATGTTACAATGTTATGCCAATCATACAACACAGAATACTAAAATTAATGGTCATGCAGAAGCAAGGATGAGATATAATATACACGAGAAAGCTGTGTCAAATGATAGTGTCAGTGACAATAAACAGTTCCAGGGGTTCATAGAAGTCAATCGTACTAGGCAGTAAAAATCACTCAATAGATAAGCCAATAATCACACTAAACATATGAAAAACTCAATTCTGGCAAAGCTGAATTCTAGGAAAACTTAAAATTGATTGGAAAAAATCTCAATTTAGCAAGAAAATAAACTGAATATTTTCACATCTATCAACCCCTGAGTTCCAGTGTCAGAGATGAAAGTTCTTCTTTACCCATATTGCAAAATTCAAAAAACGTACCGAGTCTAAATCATACAAATCTTCTTGTAGGTTGAAACTTTTTTTTTTGCTACATTTTACAAACATTTAATTAGGCAATGTAAGGCCGCTGTCAGTTAATAGGTTGTTTAGCATGACCTTCTCCTGCTAAAACATACATGCTAGATGCTATAATTATTAATTATTAAGGTAAATTTTCCACCGTCGACTCATTCCATATCAAATCAAATTATCTTCCATAGATCAACTCAACATATGACAATGTGTAGAGATACATGTAATTATCATATTTGTTTTAACTTCTTCATTTATTCCATGCGAGAAGGAAAAATATAATTATTCTGTAAAGAGACATTTTAAGTTTGCTTTAATTTAATTGTAACATTCTGTAAATAATTAAAGTAGATAGTAAAACTCAAATGCACACACATTGTGTAGATTTTAAAACTCAAATGCACACACATTGTGTGAACAGAAATCAAGGGAAACAACTGTGACTACTGTTTAAGATATCTGCAGAATTTATTACCCGAATTTTCAACGTCAGGAGTCGCCTCTTAATTAAATTGTCTTTTATTTTTTCTACACTGGCTGAAGATAGGGATTCTCTGTCCAGGGCAACGGATTTTGTATGTCCGTCGTCTATTAGCTGTACGAGTATTGTATTTCATTGACGTGCAGGTCGACAGCTTGTGTCGTCATTGTTGTTGTCAGGAGTGAAGACGTGAAGCGTTTGATCACTTCGCTCAAAAGCGTTTCATCAGAGAAATGGATGGTTAAATTTGGCACGATGTACTGACTGGTTGATGAGGAAACAACTGATCCATTAACTAAAACCATGATGGCTTTGGTACGCAACTGTCAAAACTGTCGGAGTTAAAACTTTTACTGCTACGTGCTCAACACGAGGGAATCCCCGCTAGAGATGCATGCCGGGACTGTGCCTCGTTTTGAAATTAGAGTTTCCCCAAGAATGTGAACCAAAATGCCGGCTTTTGAGTTGCTTCTGCGCTGCGACGGCTCAGTCAGCTCTTGCATTTTCGTGGATTTGCTTACTTATTTTTTTACGGTCAATAATTGCTGATAATTAAAATACATGCGGCATTATTTATCTCCAAAATATTGATGCGGGCGGGTCATGCGAAACAACCTATCAACTGACAACGGCCTAATAAATGTCCAGACCATGTCCACAATCTCATGGGAATGCTGGATTACTTTTCACTCTACAATAAAGTACATTGTACCAAATCACATTAATCTGACATGTTCAAAAAAAAAAGTCTCTTTTTTCGAAAGCTCTCCTAATTAGTGAGACACACTTCAAGTCTCTTTTTTACTGATGTATAGACATTTTTTCAAAGAATTTTACTAACAGAAGCTAATAACTAAACCATTTCAATTTCAATAGTGTCTCTATGATCTGTTCGGACTATCCAAATGACTGCCCTATACCATAGCCATGTAGCGACTCTCCTTCAGTGTGGACAAGGGACGATGACACCGCAAACATTGAGTGATGAATAAACATATAAATGAGGTGAACAATGTATGGAAACTGGAGTCACATGTCTCATAACCTGACAGCACTAGTATGATAATCCATGGTCAGACGTGCTCCGTCCCTTGGTCAACTTGGCACCCACTTCCAGTCAGCTCGTTACTTCCTGCCAATTCTACAGTAGCTCCTCCCCTTTAATTGACTACCCAATCAAAATCAATATTACTACATCCGATACAATCTTGGTCTGTTTCAAACATTTAAACACATCAAACATTGAACTTATTGAAGTTTTTGTTCAAAATTTTGTTAATAATCTTGTACATGTCTAACAATTGTCTTCTTCAATTTTTAACTCCATATTAATGCTATTGGCTAATATTGGCCGATACATATCAACAGGCTGGGTTAACTGTTTCAGAAAACAATGGTCAAAAACCCCAGAATGACATTTTTTGATCAAATTCCGCAAGTTTGTCATACTGACCGCTCACTGACCACCTGCAATCTCAATTAATCATTAATTAATACATGTGATAACATCTAACCACAAAAAATCACTAGACCATGGTATGAACCTTTTAACATGAAAGGCCTTCCAAACCACAATCCAACCAACAAAACTGAACTTGTCGATGAATTTTCACAACTACTTTTTTTTTTACCTCTTGAGTTTGTCCAGTGGACACTTAGTCTACAGTACAGCACAATATAATGTACACTTGTGTAGTCATTTTGTTCTCGACAATGCAAACAGGTTGAATTCATTATTTATATAACACAACAGTAATGATTCTCTGATGCTATAACCTTTGCCATTTATCAGGTGAACTTATTATAAATGAGAAATAACCAGCAATTGTGTCAAATTTTTCAAGACAATAAGGTACTCACTGAACTAGGGGCCATGGATGCTTTATCCCAAAATTCAGCCATCATGTCAAGCCAGGCGGGAGGCATAAGCATGCAGGTATGGAGTACACGGCGTATATTTCCCATTAGCCAACACGCGTTAATTAAAGGTGATGAATGGAAGAGGTATTCCGTGCTCCAATCATACCTTCACGCAGTTTGTAAAAAAAGTTCCGGAATTAGCCATCAAGACGACGTTGAGGACATCGTAGCCAAATTGTTTCACTATCATTGGCCGACAGGAGACGCTCATCTGAGGAATATGACAATATCTTGATAAATCCCCCTTCCTAACACGAGCCAAGTGAGTCTCCAGTGAGCGGAGATGTTTGTTGTGTTCTGGTAAACGTCTTAGCGAGCCTGGCTTGTTTATACTGGCTGATTCATCGAGAGCCGGACCCAAGGTTGACGAGCTTCGAGCGCATACCATTAATGCAAGACAATGTCAGACCTCAACAGTGCTCACCTACATTGTAGTTACTAAGATATTCTGTAATACTCAATACCAGGCGGTTTAGACAAACAATAATGTATCAAATTTATCATGGAATGGGAGAAAATTATTCAAAATTGATATTGAGTCCGGCTTCATGTCCTTCTAATGTATTATGTATTTGAACGTTTAGAGGGCCATTGTGAGAGGAGATAAATCTGTGTGTTACTCAGGACAGGTGTCTCAAAGGGAATTCTCTTTGTAAACGGATAACATCCATCTATTTTGATGACATGTAGATATGTATAACAAGCCTGAAATGAGGCACAAGTCATTAACTATCACCTCCATCAGACATGTCAGAGGTTATGGTACATACCATAATATCTTTATAGGAGGACTGACTATCTCATTCTGATTTGCCAGGCTTGCATGGGGTTTATTATACATGTATGTCAGGCACTTATTTTCAGGCTTTCATAGTCTTTCAACGAAGCTATAATGAAGTAGTTCTCATACTTTTTTAAGATACATGGACCACATGTGACTTTTTTGAATAAATGTAAATTTATGGCCACCCTTGACTTGATAATATGCTGAGTACATGTACCAGTGATATAGTACTAGGATGGATGGACTGACTGATGCTTGGAATGATCAACTGGTATGGGCTCTTCAACAACATGTGGCACTGAAATACTATTAATTTGAGCATCCCATACAGCCTCAATCCGCCCTAACCCAGCGAGATAAATACTCAATTATTCAAATATGTCATAAATAGAAATGCCCCAGGGGTAGCAACTGTGGAAATACTGTTTGTCACCCAAAATCAACATTTACACTATAGACAAGCGGATTATCAAACCGAACATTGTATAATGAACATGAGAAATTGTATAAAATAAAAATAGTTTACAAGCAGATAGATTGTTTGTTCGATTCACAATCATTAGCATGATAGTTGCAGCGGATAAGCAAAACATGTAGCAAATATAATCTGGAGAAATGGAGTACACAATCTTGATAATCCAAACACACTGCTGGTTATTCGGCCACATTAACATCAAGGAAGCTGCTTTGGCAGAACTTAGGCCATTGTCACTTGATTGGTTATTTAGCATGACCTTGATTTTTTGAATACACATGCTAGATACTAAATTATTTATTATTAATTATTAAATTGCAAATCAAATGTATATGAATATGAAGAAAATGAGTAAGTTTTACTCATGACAATGTTAATCCCTCATATATTTTCCCCTCAAAATATAGATGAGAGCTGGTCATGCTAAACAAGCAATCAAGTGACGATGGCCTTAATCTGAAAATGTGTTCACATCCATATACATGTATGCCCAGTCAGTTCAGTCAAGTTGAACATGATGATGCCATCATGCTATGTTACAATGTGTTCACATCCATATACATGTATGCCCAGTCAGTTCAGTCAAGTTGAACATGATCATGTCATCATGCTATGTTACACTTGACTATATATCCCCAGTCCCAAATAATTGGGGCGCGAGCAGTTAGGTTGATATAAACATCGCATTCAGCAAAACATCGCATTCAGCAATACATCGGCCATATAGCAATTATATAACTGATTATGATATCTATAATGATCATGTCTGATTCTGATGGATTCAGTAGGAAATGTGACACAAAACTGACAAGAGATGTTACACCTAACTATCAGACAGGTGATGGGTATAAGGAATACTCAGTTTGGCAGGCCTATATATATATACAGAACATGATCATGCTTGAGTAAGTTCATGATGCTGCCACAGGCCAATGTTAGACTGGCTAAGGTTACGAGAACAGTACAACTGTAACATATACAATGGCCACCTCCATCCATCTGTGAATTAATTGCTTGCACAAGTGCACAGAAACCATACATATGCACTGGGTTGAGCAAATATAACTTTTATTATAATACACAATTCTCCATTCAAATCAGTTATTTGTAGATGTTTTGTTCAGCCACCATAACAATTTAGGTTGAAAATGGTCTCAACCTGAAACAATGTTATACAAGAAATTGACGATAATCTTATATAAAAGTTATGTGCTGTGAAGAATGCACCTGCGGACTTCCAAAAGATTAAACAGATTATCACTAATCAGTAAGTAACAGGATTTACTAACAGGATTAACGAGAGATATTAGTAACTCACCTTTGCTGAAGGTCAGGTAGAATTCTTCAACTGCTCAACAGTATATACTATCCACAAAGTCTCTATAATATGATGTCACAGTCACAACTTGCTGTATGCACACCAATGAATAACTAGCATCGAAGACGTCTGTGGTCTGGTGTACATGTGCCCCCCAGCTTTATCTCTTCTCAACCATGAAATTGTACATCCAAGATTCTGTAATTAAATTTTATTAAAAAAAAAAGGTCAAATAGTTACAAGTATATACACATACGAGTGAACGAATAAGACTAACAATAAATTACCATACTGTACATAGACCTGGAGAAGCTAAAATTTGTTGTTGTTGTTTGACCATACAGATGTACATTTAACGGGTGATAACTTGATGAAGCAAAACAACATCAACACAGTCACACTGGTCTCTGATAATTCAATCTGTTTTACATCAAAACCACCTATCAATCCAAATGAATGAAAACACTTCACCATCTTACAGAGCAATCCAATACTGATGATGACAGATAAGGAAAGTGGAGGAATTTAACCAATGTTATATAAGAGGGTGAGAGCATAGGTCAGATTTGTATCACACAACATACGTGACATACTTTGTCATGTTCTAGATCTGTCTGTGTGTGCGCACCAAGAATGAGCATGATGATTTATGATGTCATCACTCAAGGAGACTGAACATCATAACATCACAGAGATGTCATAGAAATACAACAATTTCTCTGAATACTAGCATAAGATAGCATTTGTGTGGGTGGATATTTTATGCATCCAATCTTAGTGAATTAATATGGGATTGGTTTAAACAATATATTAATTTCAATGAACAAATAGGGATGGGCGAACAGGCCAGGCCTATGCAAACGCCCCTCCCGATAATATGCGATTAACGCTCTTCAACTGAATATGTCACTACATGGATAGAATCTTACTTTATTCAGTTGAATTTCACATTCTGTGACCTTATCTCATAAAGATAGCGTGCACTTGTCAAATAGTCCCTAAATCTACCCCAGTTTGTTATGAAACAAGCTGCTGCCAGCCTGCCATGCTGTCTGCATGGTGGTGACATCAAAAGATATTTAACCCCAATGGTGTGTTTTTGGCTAAGCCAATGAAAAGTTTCTGTCATCACTGTCTAATCAAACCTGAAGTGATATGATGATTGGTGTATGTTCACATTATAAATGCTATAAGACGGTAAGATATTACACTAACATACATGTATATATGATATACAATGGAGAGTTCTATAAGACGGTAAGATATTACACTAACATACATGTATATATGATATACAATGGAGAGTTCTAATTAAATATCAATCTATCAAGATTGTGCCAAATCAATCAGCATCTCAATATTTCATGGTATTCTCATTTTTCTTTTTTCTTTTTTCTTCCTTGGTACATATGTTTTCATCTCATATTTCTTCCATGTCAGAACAAATTAATCACAAGTCATTGCATGACTTGTACAACAAACTTACATCTAGTCTCTGGACAGCTTAGCACACAGAATAATACAGTATAAATCTGCATATTTTAATGGGTAATCAGCAGATCGATGGGTCAATAAATCTGTCAAATTGACATCAACGACACCTAATGAAAGAGAGAAATCCTAATTCATATGAACAGAGCATGAAATTACTCAATTTGCACCTGTAAATGTGTGAAATAAAAAACGAATGTATGGACACCTGTACAAATGCTTTGATAGTCTTAATGATTTAAGTCAGTCACACATATATGTATACAATGTTAAATCCGCCCATCCCTAAATTCTGTCATTAATTACTGTTAATCCATATGTAATCGGGGTTGGACAAGATCGATTCAGCTGGCAGTCTCAGCTGTGTTTTTGGTGGTACATGTGTTGTGGTTATGTTGTCATGGCAAATGAGTATATACCAGTAATTATATTCCGTACCAGTCGATATATTATCATGTTACTAAACACTGGATTATAGTACTGAAACTGAGATTGATGTACAAATGTCCCCAGGTAACTACTAAATAATATAACACAGGTAATGTGTACCGGTATGATCACCCGAGTCTATCACAAACAATCCCAGAAAGGTACACCAATCATCTTGACCAGGTCACATGTGCAGTGGTCCGAGTGGCCTGGACAGTCCCAGTAATCAGTCAGTAAACATGGCTGACCCTGTTAATAATCCTTAGCAAAATATGTTTGTTCAATATGCCAAGCATGACTGGATATTCCCAGTATAAACTTATCAATAATGATGTCCTGAAATACAAATAAAATTCTCTTATTTTATTTCTGAGTGAACACTTGTATTCGCCTTGGTCGAATATGACACATTTTTCTCATGAAAAACAGCTTGGTGATGTTATATTCCATGGTCCATATTAGGAGAATTAAGTGCCCCCTTTGTACAAAATTCAAATTTGATTGACTATTCGAACGAACATTTTCCATTTGAAAAGCAATACTGTAACTCAGCTGCTTGCCATATTTGGAGATGAGACAAGAGTTCAAAGACGAGAGATCCTGAAGGATCTTGGCGCCCACCATTGTCCGATAATTGTAAGCTAATGACAAGAGGATCTTTTTGTCCATTGCTACTAAGACGATTGTGTTGTAATTTTGTTTACAGAATTTCGAATCTGAGCGGAAAAGATCGAAAAAGGGACACTGGAAAACACCAAGATATAATCTTTCTAAGTTTCAAGATTTCTAGAAACTGTACTTATGTCGGTTGTTATAGTACAAGAGAAATGAGTAAAGTTAGTCTGAAAGTGAATGTACATGTACGGAGGATCCTTCGTCTTCGTTTTGTAGTATTTTTATTTTATTTATTTTTTTGCACGTGTCATCATTGGGTACTGGAAGCGAAGAAAAATCTCTTTGACACTTTGGCATACTTAAGATTTTATAATTAGGAGCGAATGCTAATTCTGTTCTGCTTACTGGACTAGTTTGAGATATCTCTTTTAAGATACCATGCTCGAAAATAGTAAGATGGTACAATACTTAATACTGAAGGGATCTGGTCCGTGCAGTAATGCTGAACCTTCGAATTTGAAAGTGAAACTAGAACCCAAGGGGAACCTGTGTACCAAATTTGATAAAGATCCATGTAGTAGTACCTGAGAAATCGCAATAACAAAGTTTCATGGGAAAATCCAAGATGGCAGCCTGATGGACATATTGGATTTTGGAATCGGGAGCACAAAAGGTATGTTGCACAACTGGACCACAAGGGCAACCTGTCTACCAAACTTGAGAAAGATCCAGGCAGTACTTCCTGAGAAATCACGATAAAGTTTCATGGGGAAATCTAAGATGGCCGCCTGGTAGCCATATTGGATTTTCAATTTGAACCGAAAAAGGTATCTTGCACAATTAGATCATAAGGTGAACCTGTGTACCAAATTTGAGAAAGATCCATGCAGTACTTCCTGAGAAATGACGATAACAAAGTTTCATGGGGAAATCCAAGATGGCTGCCTGGTGGCCATATTGGATTTTCGAATCGGACCAGAAAAGGCATCTTGCACAACTAGACCCCAAGGGGAACCTGTGTACCAAAATTGAGAAAGATCCATGCAGTACTTCCTGAGAAATGACGATAAAGTTTCATGGGGAAATCCAAGATGGCTGCCTGGTGGCCATATTGGTTTTTCGAATCGGACCAGAAAAAGTATCTTGCACAACTAGACCCCAAGGCGAACCTGTGTACCAAATTTGAGAAAGATCCATGCAGTACTGAGAAATGACGATAACTAAGTTTCATGGGGAAATCCAAGATGGCTGCCTGGTGGCCATATTGGATTTTCGAATCGGACCAGAAAAGGTATCTTCAGGGTTCATACACTTACATTGTAACAAAAATCCAGGAGTTTTCCAGGACTATCCAGGTCCAAAAAAGTCATTTTTCCAGGAGTCTGCGGACACTCAATCAAGCAATAAAAAGATTACAGTGCCGCCTCGCCATAGCGCGCCTCAATAAAACGCGAATTCGGATGTAACGCGCACAATTTCTTGTCCCCCAAAATAAAAATCGAAAAAAAATAATATAATAATAATTTTAAAAAAAATCGGTAAATTAAAGGAGTACTTACTTTATTTTTGTGTGTGACTATATTTATCAACAATCGTGTTCAAAACCTTATTATATAAAACTTATGTTGATAGAATGTGAAATAAAAGAAATATTGAATATTTTGTTGCTCGCCACGGCGTGCACTGGGCGCCGCCATTGCACCACTGTGTGACGTTTTTAGATGAGCGGAAGTGGATGTATACTCATCTAAAAACATCACAACGTCATGGAGATTTAAGGTTGATGGTGTTGGTCATGCCGATAATTCACACGAGAAGGAAGCCAGTAAATTCACGGATGTTCTACTTGATTTCAGTAGTTCAAGTGTAATCATGAAAATGTTTACAAACTTAGAAGCATCATCGCTCAACTCAAATCACTGGACAATTGCAGAGGACGCTCTTTTAGTTTATCGCTCAGCTTCAGATTTTGTCCAAATTGAATCGAGCAAGTCTCAGTTGAAAAACCTGGGGAAGAAAATTCTTCAGTTGGCGGAGATAACCAACAGTCTCCCCCCGTGGGATTTGCCGCGCCAGTTTTTTTCTAGAATTAAAACTCGGACCCAGAGTAATTCAAATGTCCGTAGTTGAAAAAGTCCCTGGATCAAGCGTTAGCCGTGGCGTCGTCCTGAATACTGACGTCATCAGTCACGTCATCCTACAGGCAACATGGCGGCGCCCACGTCGACCTCAAAGCGGAAACATGGCTTCACAAATTGTAATAAAAATAATAGGTTATCGCCCTCAACGACAGTAAAACAGTTGGTTATATTTCTTTAAGAGTCTAACCGTTGTAATAGGAACCTATATAAAATACCGTAAGTACTCCTTTAAGAAATTTTGAAAATATTTCAACACTGTTGTTAAAACATAACTCACTAAACACCAATTGCACGTAATAACCCGTTTATTGTGCGCGTATTTATTTTGTGTTAGGCCTTTGTTAAAGCTACCGTACAGGAATGGCCCTCCTGTGGTACGTGCGACCACGTGGTGAACAGCAACAACGCAGTTATCAATGTGCCTATTGACTCTTAATTAATTAAAAGAGACTGTCAAACTTCTGAGTTACATTGTCATTAAGCAATCAGGATAAACTGTTAATCCCGCGAGGTGAGAAATCTCAGATATGTCACGCCTGCTGTTTGTTGTTGTCGCGGGTTTCTTGAGTAGGACTTATCTGCAGCCCTAGGTGTTACCACGCAGATTCCCACAGTGATATTTTAATCTTCTTATCCGCAGTACAATCTCTTGTTCCCTATAAATAAAACAGTGAACTCACGGAACTTATGAATCAGTTAAAAATGTCTACAAGCACTGAGAAACGTCAAGTCGCCGAGAAGTTAGCCGCCATCGCTCGAATAAAGAAGGGAGAGACGAAAGCTAAAGTCGGCCGGAATATCGACGTAGCTGAGTCTACCCTTCGAGGCTGGGTGAAGAATGAAGACAAGCTAAAAGTCTTCGTCGATTCCGCAGACACTGATAGTGGACTCGAAAGGAAGAAAACCCGGGCCCCAAATGATACGGAACTAGACCAAGTTTTATACACTTGGTTCGTATCCTATAACGCGGTTTTTAATTAGGGGACAAACCATCGCGCTATGGCGAGGCGGCACTGTATATTCACCATATTTATTCACAAAGAAAGTTGTGTACAGTACATGTACTTTACAGTTCTACATTGTTCGGTCAGTCTTTCCTCATTATTTCCTGTCTATTTCTTCAGTTTCTGGACTGTCTCATCCAGTGTAGAAGACACATTTGTAAGTTCCCCGTTTGTCCTTGGCCGTCCTTCTGAGGCTGTTTGACTTTGTGATAAATGTCAGCTGTCCTGTTCTTTCTGTCTTTTCGGCATACTCGTCAGCAGATTTCAACAGAGCAGTGACATCATTCTCCAGCCGTTTCCTTTTTTTTTTCAGTTCATCATTGTGTTTGTTGTTGCGACATCGCGCTCTAACCAATCGTAGTACGCCGCCTGCTTGAGCCAACGCTCACTGAATAAACATTTCCCCTTAGGCATAATAGATTTGTGATCTTTGAACCGTACAATACAAACAAAAGAATGCAGAAATTGGCGGGATATCTCGACATGCGGTCGTTAGACCACTTTATGGCACTCATAGTAATAACGTTAATGTCGCTAAATTTCGAGCGGAGCGGTCTCCCCTGATAACGAAAATATGACACTGAGTAGTGTCCCCTGATATTGCAAATTGATCTGAATCGCCGAACATGACGAGAAACGATCGACAAATATTTGGTAAATATTTTAATTTACCATTGAACTATTTTTTTGGCGCGGAGAAGGGCTTTACAGACAACACACACACACATATTTGGTTTGAATGAAACTATTTTTTCCAGGAGTTTCCAGGACTTTGACAGACTTATTTAGGACTTTCCAGGGTGGATTTTTTATTCCAGGAGTTTCCAGGGGGCGTGCGAACCCTGTATCTTGCACAACTAGGCCCCAAGGGGAACCTGTGTACCAAATTTGAGAAAGATCCACGCAGTAGTTCCTGAGAAATCGCGATAAGGTTTCATGGGGAAATCCAAGACGGATGCCTGGTGGCCATATTGGATTTTCGAATCAGACCAGAAAAGGTATCTTACTCAACTAGACCCCATGTGGGACCTGTGTACCAAATTTGAGAAAGATCCATGCAGTAGTTCCTGAGAAAACGTGATAACAAGTTTTCATGGGGAAATCCAAGATGGCTGCCTGGTGGCCATATTGGATTTTCGAATCGGACCAGAAAAGGTTTCTTGCACAACTAGACCCCAAGGAGAACCTGTGTACCAAATTTGAAAAAGATCAATGCAGTAGTTCCTGAGAAATCGCGGTAACAAGGTTTCATGATGAAATCGAAGATGGCTGTCTGGTGGCCATATTGGATTTTCGAATCGGACCAGAAAAGGTTTCTTGCACAACTAGACCGCAAGGGGAACCTGTGTACCAAATTTAAAAAAGATCCATGCAGTAGTTCCTGAGAAATCGCGGTAACAAGGTTTCATGGGGAAATCCAAGATGGCTGCCTGGTGGCCATATTGGATTTTCGAATCGGAACAGAAAAGGTTTCTTGCACAACTAGACCCCAAGGGGAACCTGTGTACCAAATTTGAAAAAGATCCATGCAGTAGTTCCTGAGAAATCGAGGTAACAAGAATTGTTTACGGACGGACTGACGACGGACGGACGACGGATGGTGGGCTAAAAATCCTCCCTGCACAGTGTTGGTTATCTCATATCTTGATTGGTCATATGACATCCAACATTGAAGAATTTACCTTATTCATTATCAAGGGGTGAGTGAGTGAGTGAGTGAGTGAATAGAATTTAACGTCGCTTTCAACAATATTTCAGCTATATCGCGATGAAGCAACTAAGCACCACCCAGCCAAGTTGCGTTCCTGCTACTTCAAAGAAGAAATCTTTGAAGCAGCATGGAACCAGACACCCTCCATCCCCCTACAAAACCCTGAGGACAGCACACAAGACACACACCGGATGCTTACATGGTGCAATAAAGACAAGTGCTAGACATCGTAATTAAGCAACGTTAAGCTCGGTCAATACATGGATGGGTGACCGGGTGCTGTACTGGCTGGGCTGATCAGTGTCCAGGGTAATAGGAACTGTGAGCACACTCGTGTTCTGGCACATGTAGGCAGTCATGATATGACTTGAAAACGACGTTAAACCCTACTCATCACATTATCAAGTTCCTGTTGCTTCTCATCAAAATGCATTGAAGCAACAGGAACCCGTACCCTGATTATGCAAAAACGCACAGAAATATATGAAATACTATTCCTATCAATGGTTTACACTTCCTGACCAAATATTTAATATTCCTTTCCAGATATTTTCAAATAAATGGCACCTTAGCTAATTTCCAGCATTGTTTTCCATAATGGTCCAGATTATTTATGTATATGCCAGATGAAAGTTCACTCGTACTGTCCCTCGATCTCTGTGTGCATTGGTGAGTAATGATCACGGATCTGGCAAACAGTAGTGGAGTTTACAGGAATTTGGATTTAATTATTGACTGACACATTTTACTTTGAAGTCTAATGTACCTAGAAAACAGTTTCTTGTAGTGCCATATATTTATTATTTGGTGAAAAAACCATTTTGAGATTATTGCTTTAGATGCTAATTTTCAAGCAATTTCTAGGTATACCAAGCACACCAAATTTAAGACAGACGATCATATTCCAATTCTGGATAGCCATTCTTGCACCATAGACAATTCTGCCACAGCAAAGAATCTCAGCAAAATCACTCCTCACAATTAACATGATCAGATTAATTTCTGACATCACAAAGTATTTTGGCTGCAATATTTACCAGAGCAATTCTGACATGTCTGAGAGTTGTACCAATACATGTCCGACTGAACAGTGTTCTTTCTTACCTGATGGACAATTCTGAGATATATTTGCACCTGTACATGCTAATCACAGGCTGCTTTCAGCTCAGAAACAATGCGATCCACAAGTGTCCATGACCAGTTTGACCCAGGCAGGTGAAAATACCACCTCTCAAAGTGCAGTAAAGTAGAATGAACCCAGTTTGAGTACCTTACAAAGTCATATTTTTCATTGGAGTGCACTTCAATGAAGAGGATCAGAAACAGCACAGGTGATAAGATGTCCAGTGTCTTACTGAAGAATTCAGTCCCCTTTGCTACATGTATGAACCAGCCCCCATATTTAACAGGAGAGAAGTAGCCAGGTTGTTGAGATTTGTTTGATCTGGCAGTAAACCAAAGATTGAGGACTGGGTCTTACACCAATACCTCCATGTAGAGTATGAAATTACACTCTGTTTATACAAATACACTTAGGTATAGGCTTGATTGAACTCTAAAAGCATAATGTTGACCAGCATATTGATAGGGTATCAAAGAGTCCAGGGAAATCTTTAGCATTCCATCTAATATATTCCAGTATATTGTAAACACTGTCAGCTCAGGTGCATTATTATTCTAGTACAGATTTCCTGATTTCAAGAAGAAATGCCAACATTGGAGCTGAATACCCTTACAAGGAACACCCATAATTGATTATTATAGCGCAGTCAATAATAACTATCTCAGATGGATCATCTCAGACAACAGCATCATGTTACTACACATTTTATCAGTGCAGACTCACAAATAGTGCCAAGCTGACCTACATCTCTTAGTGATGTGCTAACGTGATCACTGAAGTTCAAAGTAGGAAATACTGGAAATGTTTACCAGTACAGGTAAAAGTCATGATTCCTTGAAACTAAAAGGAGTCCAGTTTTAGTGAAGGGCAATTTTAGAAGGAACTCTTGACAAGGAGGTTGAAACAGGACATAATCATAGGGGGGGGGTCATATCCTACTGCTCAAATCTGTGTTAGACAGTGAACCATTTGAAAATTTAACATGGGGGGGTAGGTAAAAAATAGAAAGTAGACAGGCAAAATTTCATAAAATGGTATTTTCTTTTAATCATGCCTCGGCTAACACCCTGGCACAAATTGTGTCTGAAGCTCACCAACTGTCATACGTGCAGCAATCAATGGTTGCTCATGTAATATTGAATATTATCTGCCTATGGAACTCTAACACTATCTGATTACTGTCTCTTTGGTAGAAATCAAAGCAAATCAACATCACTATCACGGAAGTCATGGAAGTCAAAAAAGACTGACAAAAACGTCCACACTGATTTACACGCAATAATCAAAGGATACTGATCGTGGAATATTGAACAATATTGGCCTATAAATCTGACAAATATATTTGCTTAACTCTCTCCTTCAGGAACATCAAAGTGAACCAGCATCATCATGGAAGTCTTATCAGAGTGCTAAAACTTCCGCAAACATGAAAAAAATGTTAGAATTTTGAAGAAAAAAATGTCCATAAATTTACTCAATGCTTACCTAATGAGACAAGCTCAGTAAATCTAGACTAACACAATGACACATGGAGAACAAAGCCAGAACCATGCATTGACACCTTCGTCTCTCACATCTGTCAACATGAATCGATAAGTCTGTAACACTACTCCAAATTACACCTTCCGTTTCACCAATTTCCATACATGATACAATTTTTGTGGAGAGCGTGGACAAGCGTGGCATCGAGCATTGCGGAAGTCGCCACTGGTATAACGGGTTGTCAGTACCTGTGATTGATATGGTTAGGTGAAGGCTCAGTCAACATTCTAACCACACAAGATCAATACCACTTTAATCCTCCTCATGTACACAGTCAGTATTGTCATTTCTGGATACCCATGATATGACCTCCATACTGACATAGCACTTGTTAGTGTTTACACTTCATGCTCATGTGCATGGGTCAAATAGGAAACACTCATCGCTTCATCTTTTTAACTTCTGGAAGATCTTAAAATATTTTTTTTAGCTAACCACAATGAGGAGGGTATTTTAAACACACCAGTTTCACTTTCACACGTCAACACCAGATACTGGTACATAAAACTATGAATATTTCAGCAAGATAGATTGACGTTTTTAGGATATTATAAACACACATGCTATTTGCAAGGTAAAGCCTATAGTCAATGCATTGTTTGTTCTCCGGTTCTACCAGGCATATTTTACATGAGTTGGTGAGGAACTTCTGCCAAGGCGAATGGTCTGAGGTGGTCCTATTCCCTACAAGTTTGAAATACCCAGATTTTGTTCCTGCTATTCTTTAGGACAGAAGTTTGTATCAACTGTCACAACTATCACAATTCATTTCTCAGCTCATTTTTCCTATATAAAGTATATAAAGTTTGTCTTCTAACATACATTGTATATCTGATACTTCAAACAAAATTCTCTGTTTATTTTAGTAATTAATGATTGCTTGCCAATATCCATAATACTAGAAATTTATTCCAATTTTGGAGAAATTTTTCAAAAATGCCACGAACATGATCATTTATCATAGATAATTAGCATATAACTGTACAATGTATGTTATTCTAGTTATAATGAATATTTATTATTGTGATGATCATGGAATATTAATGGGGAGATTTTGTGTTAATGGAAATTTCAACATTCACATTATTTCATCCACACTTACACATATCAACATGATCAATGAAGAACACAAACAGAGGCAAAACTGAAAGTATCTAAGATGAATATTTCGAAAACCAGCAATTTAAAAACAGATTATTGGGGAATAGATCAGAATCCATGAGAGCCCGGTAATACATAATCAGGAAATGTTTTCATCTTCATCTACCTGTAAATATGTGAACATTATGATATTTGACATACCACAAGATACCTGTGTTAATGAGAATATCAATATGGACATTGTTGATGGGTTAAGTCAGTGTGTGAATTCATCTATGGAGTATCACACCTCTCCTAGTATCACTCCTCTTCAGCTCCTTTGTTCTACAAAAGGCCCTAAGGAGCAAGCTGCTTTGGCTTCTCTGTTATACATGTATTCAACTTCAAGTATCGTTCAGTCGAATAAATCCAACGAAACTGTAGATATCAGTACTCACTGTTTATGGGCTGGAAACACCTTGATTTAAGTTTCTTTTTGTGTTTTTGGTAAATCCATTGTAGTGTTAGCTCTGAATGCTGTAATCTCTTTGATGCTGGTGAATAATGCAGGTATGAGATGAAGGTGATCAGGTACAGAAGGTACCCACCCTAATATTGATGTGCTGTTTATAGCAGCATGTTATCCACCTGTCTGATAGAGCTCAGATTGCAAAACATCGATACATGTAAGCTGTAAGGTGCAGCATAAATGCAGCGTATCAAAGCCAAGATAAACCAGCTAGATTCTAGAGAAAATCTGCAGGTTATGTCATATTGAAATCTGTCCAAATCTGTGCAAAACACAGCTTTTATCTTCAAACTGGCAAATATCTGTACACTGTTGCTCAGAATAGGCTGTTTATTTGTGGATGAACAGTTTGACTGAGCATTGATGTGCCCCACCTATATAGCGGGCAGTCACGATCAATACACAGCATCAATCCATTCAGCTGTCATTGGCACACTCTTACAGCTATACAGTGTTGCCATGGAAATAAATTGCTTCTGAGAAAAGCGAATCACTCAGTATTCAGGTGTGTTATGATAAAGAGCATCACTGGTTTGTATGGCCATGATAAATATAGATATATACATATATGTACAGGTAAATCTGGTCAGCTGATCAATACACCTCCAATCATGTACAGGTGTAAATGATCAAAGTCTTTAACCAGACCAGAATAGCCAGGATAACAACACAACCATTTGAACTGTAGTCAGCCCTTCAATCTCCTTCTCTAACCATCCATTAACCAGATCTTTTGCAAGACAAGTAAAGGTCTTAGGAGCATTTCACTATATAGAGAAACATATCTACAGCTGGATGAATAGATAAGACAGTATTTCAGGGGTGGTTTCTGGCCTTAAACTGAAGCTTATTCTAGAAACTCCATTTCCCTAAAGATACTTTGAATTTACCTGGACATGAGCAAATAATGCAGTATTTCCCCTTAATTTTTACATAAGACATATTTTTAGCCAAAATGATTCAGAAAACCCCAATAATATTAGACAAATATTGATTTTGAAGACATGTGCTGTACCATTTCAAAACTTTTTCAGACAAAAATTCAATGAAAACGGTCCAAAGATATTGTGTAGAACTATGAAATTCTAATCTGGTAAAATTGTGCCCAATACCTGCAACTCTTTGAACAAGCCTATTTCTAAAGACGATGGTGGACCATGCTACCCTTATACCTGTGTACATCCTCAAACATCATATCAGGGGTTTTTCTGTACATCCTCAAACATCATATCAGGGGTTTTTCTAGTTAATTTCTCATCATCGTAATCCTGATGAGAAATTTTGAAAAATTGAGTTTCAGAGGAATTTTCTAAATTGAGTTTTCCCTCGACAAATTTAGTTTCTTGTATTTTTCCATATACATGTATTTAGTTTTACTGATATTTGCTCGACCTTATCGTTGTGTAGTTGTATCTAAATAATCTTATTTTAATCATTGAATCTTGTTGGAGTTCATGATCCAACATGATCTGTTGTCATTGTTGTTGTTTACTGGTGCACTGCGACTCTCCGCACAAAGATGATATTGACAATTTGAACGAGGTGCCCAGGAGAACCTTTGTACAGGAGAGGGTTGGGCAGTATTGTGCTTATTCATTGGGCAGGCGGTTCATGTCAAGGGTATATCATCCAATGAAATACCACGTTACGAAGATGACTTTCCATTTGCCAAACACTACCTTCGCAATATTGCTGACGTCATCAGTAAATGTACAGGATTTTCTCTGACAGGTTCGTTCTGGTGGGCAGTCAAATTGTTGCAGCAAATGATGTTGATCTGATATTTTACAGCTAGCTACCACCCAAAACAGAACAAAACTTGAACACTATATAGACATTGATATACAAAATATAATGCTTCGACTGCAATGACTAATGAACTGCAAAACCACGGGCAAACAAGTTTGACTCAAAAACTGAGTGACCCGGGGCTTTGCAACAGGAACAGGAACAACAACAATGCAACTGAACATCGCCTCTCAATGAAAACTTACCATTTTTATAAAATCAACAATCTTGGGTTGGTGATTCTCCTAAAGTATATAACTGGAAGGCTTGGTTTTATTTGATTGGATTTTCAAACAGAACAGTTGGTAGACATCGGGGTTTTTTTTTTCTACTTCCAGGACTAAATTGAAGGTATCATTTCATTATTGGTGCCCATACATTTTACATAACTAAATGTCAGTCAGATAAGGCTGCAGATATCCATGGAGGTACTGAAAAGTTGTGGAAAAGCAATTTTGATAGTTGTTGTTTTTTCAGTCAAAACACATCTTGCCTACAAAAATTTGACATAGTTGATCATGCGGTCAGATTTATTTCATGTTAGCTAATAATTATAAGCAACTACATGTATTCCTGATAAAACAGCTGTATACTGTGTTGATAGTAGTAGGCTATCCTTTGTAGTACTGAATACGAAATAGGCCACCAAGGCCAGATACAGTACTATCTTTGTCGGGCAGCACATTCCAATATTAGGTACTAAGTTATTGAACCCTGCCAAAATGTCAGGCACCAGTGAAAATTTTTTTTCCAGGCTTAAACTGAAGGCGGACGTGTCCTTTTTCACTGTCGGTTTGAAATTTGTTTTAGTTACCACTATGAAAATGTTAGCAATATGGAGTTTCTGAGCTGAAACTATGAAAACCATGGAAATATTGAGTTTCTGGAGCAAAAAGATGATAACAATGAATTTTAGATTATAGATGAGCCAAAAAGTTGAAAGATTTTGGGCTAGAATAATCCCTGGTTATGAAAATATAGTACAATGAATATGTTCAATATGACATTGCTGAAATGTAGCAATGTGGAAGTGAAATGGTCAATTTACGATGTTGATGAGAATTAAGAGAATGTTGGTTACATTATTATGTCCCTAAATTAGGAGTGAGTGAGAAGGGTTTAACATCACTTACAACAATTTTTCAGTTATATCACAATGGGGAGGAGCCCTAAAAGTCCTGGAGGGAGGGAGAAGGATGTCTGTGGAGGGGATCTGTCATGGGGGGCTCATATGCCATGGTCCATGAGAGAGAAAAAAATCACGGTTCTGGAATTTTGGAGAGAATGTTTCTACCCCATAAGCTGCAAATCTACTGTTGCTTGAAATGATATCTTCCAAAAATATTGCTTAATTTGAGAATAAATGGGGGTTTTTTCTAGTTCAGTTACGGTTACCCATTTTCAAAAAAGCCACTATAACAACAGAACTGTGTCTTTGTTTTATTTTTCGCAGTTCCTTTGTCAGTGTTAACTTCCGTGAGTATAAAGCCATGAACACATGGTTCAAAGACAACTTCATGTCACAGATTCCCATGCACATCTCTATGCTGTGAATCCTGTACAATATGTATGTAGATAATATTAACAGTAGGTCCACTTACCTTGTTAAGTCCCAGCTGGAATACCAGAGAGAAGAGCAATCAGCTATCCTGTGATATGTTGTTGAGAAGTTGAGCAATGTGTTTGTGGTAACATGTCCCAAGTGCACCGAGATGTAAAACAATAGAGTGTTGATCAGTGGCAGGCCCCAGGATAGGTCTGATAGATGGAGGTGAAGTTGAGCATATTGACACAGTATACTGTGGAGGGAGACAGCCTGGGTCAAGGCCTCACTCAACACATCACATATCCTCTTACAGGGTAGGTCATTATACAGCCATTGGAGACACAACTTACCTCTTTCACTAACAGGATCAGATGTTGTCACTCAGCATCTTATAATAGATGTTTCTAAACTATATGACAACCCAATTTTTAATTAATTTCAGTAGTTTCTAGATGAACAAATTTTTGTCAAAGCTGAAATTGATGCCCAAGATATATACAAAATTTGATACATTAAGGAAGTTGAAAAATGATACCTAAAGTTTTCAATTTGACACTTTAGTTGCTTGAATCTTAATTACTCATTAAAGTGTGAACTATCTCCTGGTCAGATGGAAAAAAAATATGTTCATATAGGCCTACATACACTACACATATGAAATGGCAGCACTGTTCTTAACAAGTACCAGTAAACAAAACAGGCCTTTTCATCAAATTTGTAGATTTAATAGAGAAAAAATATATGAAATGTTTGTGGTGAATTTTTCCCCAGCAAAGAAAGGGGAATTATCCAGAAAGACTAATCAGGATATATAAATGCCTGCAAGGCGGTGATTCATGCCACTCTGTCGTATTATAATTTACAATACTACCAGCCTGAAAAACACTTCAAACCCTCAAATCGCCGTGTGAACAACATGCAAGGCCTACACCTGGCTTTGTAACATGAATGCATCAACATTTACTTTAGGAGGCTTTTCATAATAAATATAGATTCCCTCATTTTTCCTACTTCACTTCCCCTTCGTTTAGTTGGAGCAAGTTTCTTTCTACTCCCAAACAACGAATATAAATTGCTTTATTCATGCCAATTGATGGAATCTGTGGGGTTTATATTTTATTTTATTTTATATTTTAACCAAACAGCTTTTGCTTCAACAATGAATGAAAAAATTTGAATAGGAATAAAATATTGATGGAAGCTTTCCCACAACAAGGAAGGCTACTTCTGACATAAGTCTGCTTACATGGCCAGAGGCACCACGTCATTTTAACAGAGCTGATATACTCTGACTGGTTTAATAAACTAAATCATATTTGATAATCTAGTTCAAATCCAGTGTTCTACAGAAATACACTGTGAAGAAGAACAAAGGAAAATTCGAATATTTCTATTTTATAGTTGCCATTGATAATCAAAACGCTCTGTCATTTTTCCGCCAAAGGGCAAGTATGAATGCTTTGCTACTTGGCTTAACAATATATATTGTTTTGACCATATCAACAAAAAAGAAATTAAGAATCAATCTGTACATTGTTTTAATGAGCTGAGCAAAGACTGGGCATGTGACCCAAGGATACTACCTGGTTATATATGTACTTATATATAATTTCCCACCCGACAAGCAATGCTGCCATCCAACTCCTTACTACTTGTATTTGAATCCAAATGCTGAAACAATCACCAAATCTTACCTTTAATGTGACCAGTCTGTTCATTAGTTGGTAAATCCAGCAGACATGGGACTTAGATGAGCAACTTTCACAGCAATGTCATCCAAAAACCTAAGATTCTGTTAAACAGGTAATTCACTGTAAAGGCGAGCCATGTCACAGTTCACATCATGTATACTCAACTGGTCCAGATTCCTGGAAAAGGTAAAAAAACCAAAGGTTTAAGCTTCAAGGAACAATGCGAGAATTGATCGTAATATATATTTATTAGTAGACATTCTTAAGAACTGGACTCACTGGTTCTGTCAAAATAAGATGACAGCTGAGCCGCTATGCGAGAAGTTAATATTATACCTGGGTCAAGGGATTGTCATACATTAAATATTCTAATAATTTTGTTTTGCTTTAATATCAACATTGCATCATCAGGGGTCGAAATTTACACCTGTCTAATTATTGAAAGAGACAGGTAGAGAAATTAAGTACCTGCCTCCAGTGACCATTCTCATGGCATCAGATTGTATATCCCCAGGCCCTAGGCCATCCTTAAAAATATGTTTGTTGGCTGTAACCCGACCCTACCTCAGGGAGTTGGGTCGGTAGGTAGGTAATTTTTTTTTTTTTTTTAGATCAGGTTTTCCTTTTGAGGTTAGTGTGATTTTGTTCAGATACTAAGCAGGTCATTTGAAAAATACTTTTTGTCTGGCAGCAAAATTATTTCAGTACAGAAAACTAGTGATCTTTACTGACAACAGTGAGGCAAATACTAAGTTTCTAACCTGTGTCTTTGCGTGGAATTTAGTCCGAGGTGGAATTCTGACAAGCGTATTTGATGCCGACATCGGAACATCAAAATTAAGCTGACGGGTCTCATTTGTCAAGACCGTTGAAGCCACCGACACTATCCATAGCTTTATCGACATAGCGGGTTATAAAGTTTCGGGTAAACAACAAAGCAGTTCAGATTTTCTGCATTTAGGCACACTGAAGTCTTCTCGGATAAAAGTAGAAATCCAAACATCGTTGTTGTTGTAACATCGTCAGTCTCAGAATCTGTCGGTGTACGGACCCACGAGGTGGTGACAGTCCTAAACATGTCTACGTTCCACGTTGATTCGCGACAGAGCTCTTTATGGCAGGTTTTAATAACCAACCGTTTTGTAATATTGTTCCCATCCCGTGTTGCTGTTGCCGATGTGTTTATTGTCCTCTCGATTCTCCATCAAACACAAAACAGAAGGGGGAACTTCCCGCCATGTACACGTGGACGACGAAAACTGCATTCCCCTACGGACTGGGCCATGGAGGGTATGCCTTCAAAACGAGTGACATCAGCTCACATGCCGACTACTGGAGAGTGAAATCCTGCTTGCTTTTGCTGGGCGAACGTTTTACATACGTTTAGCCGAGACAGGACATAGGGGAGATAATTCTGACATTGCAAAATAAAATAAAAAGATGACCAGTCGGAAAATCGGCAAAAAAAGTTTCCAGTCGGCGGATTTTTAGACAGTCGGTCGGGTTACGCGCAACAAACTTATTTTTAAGGATGGCCCTATTGTCATATATACCCTCCGATTGCAGACTGGGGCTAATTGTAGCGTGCAGCTTTTCTGTGCATGGATCTCCCCCAATCAACAGCCTCCGTTATCTCCCCTTCTGCCATGCAACCCTGTTTGGAGATTTCAAGAGTTACTGTCCTTGTGTGGAATTCGCCTACTTGTGGAACAACAAGAACCATGTACGCTTTATATTTTTCTGCTTCACGTTCTTTATATTCTAATAGACTGCATAAACTGTTTGTCCACTTTTTGGCTCCGGTGACGGCACACAGACAGGCCTACCCTACTACCTTCCGAGGTGGGGCCGATGTGGGAGCTATGTAGGGGAAATGTTAAGGGAATGTGAGGGGTATGGCTTGCCGAAAATGCCCCATGGGGTGGGGGCATGTCACGGCAAAATGTGCATGCCCCCAGTGGCCACCCATTCTCTATGATACAATGACGTCACTGGGGGATTTTCCTCCCTCTGAAAAGCCTAATTTTAACACAGAAGTAAATGGAAAAAAACTTTGAAAAAGGCTAGTTCAGCTCTGATTTTAACACATAATTTGAACGGATTCGCCAAGTTGTAGAAATTATCTCAAGTTGAGAGAAGACTTTTAGGAAAAACTTGTTACGCTCCATTGAGGCCTAGGTTAAAAATCCCCCAGTTGCGCGGGTGGCGATCACGGCACTGTAATTGCTGATCCTTTGTTTAGAGCCGCTGTTACTTCCGTTGTGTCTAAGAGAATCCCCGGGGGTAGGGAGGTGGGGGATCCAATTGACACAAGCATAATGCACTAATATTGTGTACAACACCAGCGTGATAAATACCCAGCGGCTTAAAGAGTGAATTTTACAAATAAACCACATAGTCAGGTAGCTTAGCGAAGTTACCGTTACAGAGCGGATAAAAGCACCACATTTGGCAAGTAGCTTCCTTTATGCTTATTATTCAATTTTAGCCTAGGAGCCCTCCTGAATTTTTCGGGATTTCCAAAATCCAAGATGGCCGACATATATGATAAAATCTTGGATTATAGGAGACACGACAAGGCCCCATGGTTCCAAAGTAAACGTCCTGGGGCCATTTAACCTGGTTTTGGGCATGCATAGCAATGCTTCCAATACACTACCATAATTGCATTTACTTTTTACTGCTGGAGGACGAATTTCGAGATATTGGACTAGTATATAAAGGTGAAATTCCTGCGCACTAAGGCTGAGGCTGATGACGTCATGTGGCCGAAGCTGATGTCATTTGCAGATCAAAGGTCACTTCTGGGTCAAAGGTCACTTCCGTCCGAGGTCACGTCCGGATCAAAGATCACTTCCGGTGGTGATGCAGTCACTTCCGGCAGTCCCTGGGTCAATGTGAATTGGCTTCCCAGTCACGTCAATGTTAATGGAGCAGTCGATCCGCTTGAATTACTGGGAATCTTTGGGAATGTTCGGTCATCTCTGGGAATGTCCGGAGGGTAACTGACCTTAGAGGTCAATCCTATCTTGCCACGTCAATGTTCTAGCCATATATGTTATAGCCTCTCTAGCCAGTGAGAGAAGGAAAATCCCCATACATAGCAATAGACTTCGAGACTGCTGATAGTCCACCGACTGATACCGAAACAGAGACTGTTGAGAGTCTATCTACTGATACGGAGAGCTTGATCTCAGATAGTCAACCTACATCCCAGGGAGAAGGGGAATCCCCGGGACTCTGGTGGGAGTAGAACCAGCAATGCGGACACCAAAGGCTGGCACTTGATCCAATTGGTCGTGAGTCAGTATAATAGAAAAGGTTGAAAATACCCTGATACATCTCAAGTACTAGAGGGCGGGTCCCAGACATGTACTTCTATGTCCAGCCAAATAGGCCCATTGGGAACCCACCCATGGACATTTTTTCTGTGGAGTACGATGGAGATGTCCCGAGGTTATTGGATGAATTTAGCTGAAAAATTCTGACTGCGCCAAGTGTGGTGCATAGGCAGATGTGGGATGTACCTTTTGGGGTCTAGGTGGACCATCCGTGGTCCCAATGGGTCGTGTGAGGTGATGTGTCATACAGTCCGACTGGTATGTAGTGGAAATGCCGTCCATCTGCACATGAGCATGCAGAGAATAGTACAAAAGGGGCATTTGATTGGACGTTTTAACCGTAAAATGTAAAATGACCAACTATATAGTGTGAAACAGCTCAGTTGTAGCAATATCTGCTTCGAGCTAAAAATAATCGCTTTGAATTTGACGAGTAACATTGCCGAAATTGAGCAAGAGTTTCGAATGACCCTATGTCTGCAATCTTGAATTTCTGAATTATTTTTCTAGCTGATGATTATAGGAATAGAGCCAAACTAGGTCCATAAATAGACAGATCGATCTGTATTGTGAATAGACTTGACTTTGAGAAATTGTTACTTTCAAATCCCATGTAAACACAATACCTTGAATTATACAAGCAAAATGAAAATATGAATCCCATATGAACCCACGTGGTCATCATTTTGAAGTTAACAATTGTATTCTCAACTGAAGATTATGCCAACAAAATAGAATGTGATAAGCTATGGCGTTATTCTACTCAATTTAAACAAGTTTGTACCTTGTCTGAAAATAATACCATGCATTATACGAGTAACATTCAATCAGGCATTTCCGGATGGCTCCTTGTAGTCGCCAATTTGAATTTAACCATCATTTTTAATCTGAAGACAAGCAATTAGATTAACAAGCGTTCTGAGAACCCCAACATCTCGCCTTGCGGGGTCATCCGCCAAAGGTGCAGCAGTATTGAAAGCATACATGTAGAGCAAACAATAAGGTCTGGAATAGGTGATGTGGTACAGACAATAATGTCTGGAATAGATTATCTGGTACAGACAAAAACATCAGTCCCATGTGGGATTACTGGCAAAAGTTAATCCCATGTAGGATGGATAGGTCAGTGCTGTCGGATTACTGGTACATAGGGCAGTCCAGTGTGAGATTACGTAGTACTGCTGGATAGTTCAGTCCCATGTGAGATTACTGCTGGACAGGCCAGTCCTGTGTAGGATTACTGGTGGGTGGATCAGTCCCATGTTATTACTGATGGATAGTCCCCTGTGGGATTACTGCTGGATAGTCCAGCCCCAAGTGGGATTACTGCTGGATAGGCCAGTCCTATCTGGGATTACTGCTGGATAGATGAGTCTCGTATGGGATTAATGCTGGATAGGACAGCCCCGTGTGGGATTACTGCTGCATAGGCAGTCCCGTGTGGGATTACTACTGCATACGGCAATCCTGTGTGGGATTATGGCTGAGGAGGCCAGTCCTGTGTGGGATTACTGCTGGATAGGCTAAACCTGTGTGAGATTACAGCGGAATAGGTCAGTCCCATGTAAAATTATGGCTGGATAGGTCAGTGCCATGTGGGATTACTGCTGCAAATTGCAATCCAGTGTCATATTACATCTGGATAGGTCAGTCCCATGAGAGATTACTGCTGCATAAGCCAGTCCCGTGTGGAATTACTGCTGGATAGGCCAGTCCCATGTGGGATTACTGCATGATAGGCCAGTCCAGTCTGGGATTACTGTTGGATAGGTCAGTCCCGTGTGGCATTACTGCTGGATAGGCCAGTGCCATTGGGATTACTGCTGGATAGGTCAGTCCTGTGTGAGATTACTGCTGAATAGGCCAGTCCCAAATGGGATTATTGCTGGATAGACCAGTTCGGTCTGGGATTACTGCTGCATAGTTGATTTCCGTTTGGGATTACAGCTGGATAGGTCAGTCCCGTATGGCAATACTGCTGGATAGGCCAATGCCATTTTGGATTACTGCTGGATAGGTCAGTCCCGTGTGGGATTACTGCGGGAGAGCTGTGACCTAGGACGAACTGTAAGAAACATGTGTACCAAGTTTCATACTCATTCAATCACAGCTGACAACTGCAGCAAACTGTGGTGTACAGATGTACATGTGCACTTCAGCTAAATCCAAAACTCAATCATTTGCCATAATTTGGAGAAAAATTAATATTTCATCTCAAAAATAGCACAAGTAAATCCTCCAATCATAAGAAACATGTGTACCAAGTTTCGTAATCATCCAATGAGAGCTGACAACTGCAGCAAACTTATCATGTACATGTATACGTATACACGTAGAGGCCTACATATACAATTTACCTAAACAGAAAACTCATTCATTTGCCATAATTTGGAGAAAAATTAATATTTCTTGTCAAAAATAGCACAGATACATCCTCTAATCGTAAGAAACATGTGTACCAAGTTTCATAATCATCCAATGACAGCTGACAACTGGAGCAAACTTACCATGTAGATGTATATGTATACATGTAGAGGCCTACATGTACAATTTACCTAAACAGAAAACTCATTCATTTGCCACAATTTTGAGAAAAATTAATATTTCTTCTCAAAAATAGCACAGGTACATCCTCTTATCATAAGAAACATGTGTACCAAGTTTCATAATCATCCAATGACAGCTGACAACTGCAGCAAACCTACCATGTACATGTATATGTACAATTTACCTAAACAGAAAACTCATTCATTTGTCATAATTTGGAGAAAAATTGGAGAAAAATTTATATTTCTTCTCAAAAATAGCACAGGTACATCCTCTAATCATAAGAAACATGTGTACCAAGTTTCATAATCATCCAATGACAGCTGACAACTGGAGCAAACTTACCATGTACATGTATATGTACAATTTACCTAAACAGAAAACTCATTCATTTGTCATAATTTGGAGAAAAATTAATATTTCTTCTCAAAAATAGCACAGATACATCCTCTAATCATAAGAAACATGTGTACCAAGTTTCATAATCATCCAATGACAGCAGACAACTGGAGCAAACTTACCATGTAGATGTATATGTATACATGTAGAGGCCTACATGCAGTCCTTGTCTTTTGTAAAAGGATGGTGAGCTAAAAACAGTGTACCTAAATTAACCGAGGAGAGCTGTTACGAGAGTGGAAAATCGCTCTCCCAAATTTCGTGAGGGGAGTGATTTTGTTTTTATTGTTTAACGTCTTTAACCTACCATATTATATTTCTGATTAAATTAATCCATTTTTTGATTTATTTTCAGACGAAAAATTTATGAAAATAAATTATTCTATTTCAATTTAAACAAGTGATATCAAAAGTGTTGAAGAATTTCAACAGTCATTAGCTGGGTACCAGTAGATTGAGCATTTAATTCAAGCTTGAACTGTTATGTCATTATTCAACAAGCGTTCTGAGAACCCCAACATCTCGCCTTGCGGGGTCATCCGCCAAAGGTGCAGCAGCATTGAAAGCATACATGTAGAGCAAACAATAAGGTCTGGAATAAGTGGTGCGGTACAGACAATAATGTCTGGAATAGATTATCTGGTACAGACAATAACATCAGTCCCATGTGGGATTACTGGCAAAAGTTAATCCCATGTAGGATGGATAGGTCAGTGCAGTCGGATTACTGGTACACAGGGCATTCCAGTGTGAGATTACTGCTGGGTGGACCAGTCCCATGTTATTACTGATGGATAGTCCTCTGTGGGATTACTGCTGGATAGTCCAGTCCCAAGTGGGATTACTACCATCACCATCATGGTATGGATGGTAGTGATGGTATGGATGGTAGTGATGGTATGGATGGTATTGATGGTAGTGATGGTAGTGATGGTATGGATGGTATTGATGGTAGTGATGGTATGGATGGTAGTTATGGTATGGATGGTAGTGATGGTATGGATAGTAGTGATGGTAGAAATGGTAGTGATGATATGGATGGTAGTGATGGTATGGATGGCATGGATGGTAGTGATGGTATGGATGGTAGTGATGGTATGGATGGTAGTGATGGTAGGAATGGTAGTTATGGTATGGATGGTAGTGATGGTATGGATGGTAGTGATGGTATGGATGGTAGTGATGGTAGGAATGGTATGGATGATAGGAATGGTAGTGATGGTAGTGATGGTATGGCAGGGATTCATAGACGTCCGTTTTTACTACCGTTAAACGGTAGAAAAAAAATGTCAAAAACTGAATATAGACAGCAAAAAACTCAAAAGTGTACGTTTTGGACAAGAAATACTCAATGTTTTTGACGAAAACTCAATACTCAAAATGGTGCAAATTATTTCAGTGATGTGAAAATCATCGCCGATCCTTCGACAATTTGCGAGTTCTGCGAAACGTACACAAACGGATTCAGATTTTGCTGACGTAATGCGCTAACTAAACCTCGGAGACCTTTGCTCGATTATTTTTTGGGAGCCTCGAATGCTCTCTGTAATGGTTCCCGACTGGCGCCGAAGGTATGAGTGTTTTCTCCTTCGCTCGGCTGCTGGAGCGCAGCTACCTACGTTAAACCCAACAAACGAAAACTGTCTATATGAAGGAATTGAATGCTAGCTGGCGGTCAGACGTCTGTAGACGAAAAGTACACGAGGGTGAAAATGAAACCTGGTCCTGGGACATTTTGGATATCATTTAGCAGATGAATTTGATTCGGATTCGTTCATAATTAGAATGACAAACAATTTTCCTAAGACAGAACATCGGGCAAAGTAGAATCAAGCGGTAGGAAATTTATGAAAATAAAAATGGATCGTTGCTACGGCAGAGACATTGCGTGTATGATACCCGTCATGAACAACAACAACAACGCGGTCTAGCACTTTACGTTGAGAACATGCATTTCTTCAGAAGTCGGTTTATTTGAGGTCTAGATTTTAACTTTAACGGCATTGCATTTCTTGTTTATGTCCGTGAGTCTTGAATTTTTGTTGGTAATTTTTATCTTTCACTGTAAAAACCATCATGGTATAAAATGAGAAAATGTGGTACAAAAATATCTGGAATTTCCTTATTTTTTAAAATGTTTTTGCGTATCTCATATAAATCCATAGCCTAGCCTTTATATAATGGTTCATTAATAACAATTGTTGATTTACTGCTTGTCAGGGAATGCAGCAGGTGGCCAGATTTTTATTTATTTATTTTTTTTTTTTTTTTATGATTATTTTTTTTTGCAATGCAGACAATTCCAATATTTGTTTCATATGCAATACAAAGATACAAATGAAATAAAATTAAGAGTATATACTTACCACTTACCAAACATGTTTAGGTTGAATACTGCTCATCAATGGAGATAATCACTCGCCTGAACTAATTTGTGCTATTATAGGTGTGCTAACCACCCTCCTCAGAATAAATGAGGCGATTTCAATTTTTCCCATTGAGAAGTTTACATCTAGTTGTGCAGTAACTAGCACTAGTGAAAATGGCAACTGGTCACGAAATGCTTGGTTCCGCAAATTTGGATTCTCGCAAACTAAGCCACTAAGAATCCAACTGGATTCTCGCAAAATTTTGCGAAATTCTACCCCTGCAGTTCCTTTGTTCTGAAGTTTGACGGCAACCATGCGATGGACGTAAAGTAGAAGTCTGAGTTCAAGACATCATTCTGCTTGACAACTGCTACATCTTACGTGAAAATCCGCTGATGATGTAAGGATTTTATAGCGTCTCTTGCAAGCGTTAAATGATAATTATCTTTGAATGTTTATGATAGTTTGTGATCTCTTACCGCTGTTGGTGTTGCTACAAACACGAGGTCCAAACAAATGAAATCTATTAAAATAAGTGAGCAAGTTACAATACAGAACATGTGTTTTTTGTCATTCAGATGACCATTGTCCAAATCACATTAGATAGCTCACCTTAGTACTACAGAAACTATTTGTTCATATCTTAATTGGTAGGGTTGTAAAAACATTCAAAAACTCAATATCAACTTGTGGGTGGGCCGTAAAAACTTGGAAAAACTCAATTTGAGCATAAAAAGAACTCAATATTTTATAGTGGGTAGTAAAAATTTGGACTTCTATGAATCCCTGTATGGATGGTAGTGAAGGTAGGAATGGTATGGATGGTAGTGATGGTATGGATGGTAGGAATGGTAGTGATGGTAAGGATGGTATGGATGTGATGGTATGGATGGTAGTGATGGTATGGATGGTAGTGATGGTATGGATTGTAGTGATGGTATGGATGGTAGGATGGCACAGATGGTAGTGATGGTATGGATAGTAGTGATGGTATGGATGGTAGTGATGGTATGGATGATGGTAGTGATTTGGCATGGATGGTAGTGATGGTGGCTGATTATAGTGATGGTATGGATGGTAGTGATGGTAGGAATGGTATGGATGGTAGTGATGGCATGGATGGTAGTGATGGTATGGATGGTAGTGATGGTAGGAATGGTATGGATGATAGAATGGTAGTGATGGTATGGATGGTAGTGATGGTATGGATGGTAGTGGAAGGCTGCAGGGAAACGGTATGGATGGTAGTGATGGTATGGATGGTAGTGATGGTAGTGATGGTGTATGACGTGGATGGTATGGATGGTAGTGATGGTATGGATGGTATGGATGGTAGTGATGGTATGGATGATAGTGATGGTATGGATGGTAGTGATGGTATGGATGGTGGTGATGGTATGGATGGTAGTGATGGTATGGATGGTAGTGATGGTATGGATGGTAGTGATGGTATGGATGGTAGTGATGGTATGGATGGTAGTGTTGGTATGGATGGTAGTGATGGTAGGAATGGTAGCGATGGTAGTGATGGTATGGATGGTAGTGATGGTATGGATGGTAGTGATGGTAGGAATGGTAGTTATGGTAGGAATGGTAGTGATGGTATGGATGGTATGGATGTGATGGTATGGATGGTAGTGATGGTATGGATGGTAGTGATGGTAGGAATGGTAGTTATGGTATGGATGGTAGTGATGGTAGTGATGGTATGGATGGTAGTGATGGTATGGATGGTAGTGATGGTAGGAATGGTATGGATGGCAGTGATGGTATGGATGGTAGTGATGGTAGGAATGGTATGGATGGTATGGATGGCAGTGATGGTATGGATGGTAGGAATGGTATGAATGGTAGTGATGGTATGGATGGTAGTGATGGTATGGATGGTATGGATAGTAGTGATGGTATGGATGGTAGTGATGGTATGGATGGTAGGAATGGTATGAATGGTAGTGATGGTATGGATGGTATGGATAGTAGTGATGGTATGGATGGTAGTGATGGTATGGATGGTAGTGATGGTATGGATGGTAGTGATGGTAGGAATGGTAGCGATGGTATGGATGGTAGTGATGGTATGGATGGTAGTGATGGTATGGATGGTAGTGATGATAGGAATGGTAGTGATGGTATGGATGGTAGGAATGGTAATGATGGTATGGATGGTAGTGATGGCATGGATGGTAGTGATGGTATGGATGGTAGTGATGGTAGGAATGGTAGCGATGGTATGGATGATAGTGATGGTAGGAATGGTAGTTATGGTATGGATGGTAGTGATGGTATGGATGGTATATGGATGGTAGTGATGGTATGGATGGTAGTGATGGTAGGGATGGTATGGATGGTAGTGATGGTATGGATGGTAGTGATGGTAGGAATGGTAGTGATGGTATGGATGGTAGTGATGGTATGGATGGTATCACAGGTACATCATTTAATCATAAGAAACATGTGTACCAAGTTTCATAATCATTCAATGACAGCTGACAACTGCAGCATACTGTGGTGTACAGATGTACGTGCACTTCGGCTAAACGCAAAACTCAATCAGTTGCCATAATTTGGAGAAAAATTAATATTTCATCTCAAAAATAGCACAAATAAATCCTCCAATCATAAGAAACATTTGTACCAAGTTTCGTAATCATCCAATGAGAGCTGACAACTGCAGCAAACTTATCATGTACATGTATATGTATACATGTAGAGGCCTACATGTACAATTTACCTAAACAGAAAACTCTTCATTTGCCATAATTCGGAGAAAAATTAATATTTCTTGTCAAAAATAGCACAGGTACATCCTCTAATCATAAGAAACATGTGTACCAAGTTTCATAATCATCCAATTACAGCTGACAACTGGAGCAAAGTTACCATGTAGATGTATATGTATACATGTAGAGGCCTGTATGTACAATTTACCTAAACAGAAAACTCTTCATTTGCCATAATTTTGAGAAAAATTAATATTTCTTCTCAAAATAGCACAGGTACATCCTCTTATCATAAGAAACATGTGTACCAAGTTTCATAATCATCCAATGACAGCTGACAACTGGAGCAAACTTACCATGGACATGTATATGTAAAATTTACCTAAACAGAAAACTCTTCATTTACCATAATTTGGAGAAAAATTAATATTTCTTGTCAAAAATAGCACAGGTACATCCTCTAATCATAAGAAACATGTGTACCAAGTTTCATAATGATCCAATGACAGCTGACAACTGGAGCAAAGTTACCATGTAGATGTATATGTATACATGTAGAGGCCTACATGTACAATTTACCTAAACAGAAAACTCTTCATTTGCCATAATTTTGAGAAAAATTAATATTTCTTCTCAAAAATAGCACAGGTACATCCTCTTATCATAAGAAACATGTATACCAAGTTTAATAATCATCCAATGACAGCTGACAACTGCAAGAAACTTTCCAAGTACAGATGTACATGTGCACTTCAGCTAAACGCAAAACTCATTCATAGGGATTTTAACATTAGAGTACCCCAGGGGTAGTACCCCCAGGTGGCATACCCAACCCCCATATTTTTTATATTTTTTTTATATTTTTTCTAATTATTCTAGATTTTTTTTTAACTTGCTAAACCAAAAACCCATTCATTTCCAGGCAGGGGACACCGACACCGACACCGACACCGACACCGACACGGACGACGACATCCTCTTTCCCCCTCTCACAATATCTCCCCTTTACTTCGTAAGGCGAGATAAAAAACGAGAAAAGGTAGCCATTTACATGGGGAAATTGTCAGAGACTGAAACAATTGCCACATTCATAGTTGTTCGACATCTAATGGTTTAAAATAAACGAAGAGAAAAGCTACTCGACTCCATTCTCAATATCAGAGCCACAGCTCTGCAAATAATAGTCGGGAACCAATCATCATTGCATAGTATATGCGAGAAGAGCAGTGTCCGTGCATGGATGTTCTCGAAAATAATCAGCCGATAGTATTTACGTGAACGAGAAGAATGGTTGGCGAATGATCAGACGAGTTCCAGTTCAATATTGCCCAAGACTATTGACATCCTACTCAGACTACAGGCTCTGTGTGATGATAATGATGTGTAAATCATCTACCTTTCTCAGAAAACTTCGTCTACTGCGTCAACTTGTTCAAGGAAGATTTTCTGCAGTTAGCGCCATTGTTGTCAGCTCTCCGCACACGTGGCAAATATTGCACGATCCCATGCTAGGAATAGCCTGTGCAGGAGACTACCGATTGTCAAACAAGCGAAGAAATTACGGCCGGGCTGGAATTGACGGCGATCGTTGCTGATTAAAATTTATTAAAGGCGTTTCGGTTTATTCTCACGGTGATTTTCAGTGTGAAAGAGTTTGCAAAATTAACACCAACTGTCCGTTCATTCAATAATAATGCCGTTAGCAGACACCGCCTACTTATTTCTATTTTTAATCTTCTGAATCTAGGTGCGCGAAAAACAGTGTACCTTGGATATGATTTAGGTGCGCGATGGTGCGCGAGAGCGATCGCTCGCCTCCAAACGCAAGGACTGCTACATGTACAATTTACCTAAACAGAAAACTCATTCACTTGCCATAATTTGAAGAAAAATTAATATTTCTTCTCAAAAATAGCACAGGTACATCCTCTAATCATAAGAAACATGTGTACCAAGTTTCATAATCATCCAATGACAGCTGACAACTACAAGAAACTTTCCAAGTACAGATGTACATGTGCACTTCAGCTAAACGCAAAACTCATTCATAGGGATTTTAACATTAGAGTACCCCAGGGGTAGTACCCCCAGGTGGCATACCCACCCCCCATATTTTTTTTAGATTTTTTCTAATTTTTCTAGATTTTTTTTTAACTTGCTAAACTAAAAACCCATTCATTTCCAGGCAGGAGACACCGACACCGACAACGACATCCTCTTTCCCCCTTTCACAATATCTCCCCTTTACTTCGTAAGGCGAGATAAAAATGGACACAAGGTATTTGGCTATGATATGAGATCAAGAATAATGCCTTGATCAATATGAGCAACATGAAAAAGTATGATTTCAAATGGCCCCATATGGCCGCCATTTTGAATTTCACCATAAAATCTCAGGCATATGTAAATAGATTTAATATGGGCGTAAGATGTCAGGCCATGTTCCGAGATCTCTCGGTTCTGATACATTTGAAAAACGAGCTAAGAATATTGCAATGAACTATACGCGCAACATGAAATCGAGTGATTTCAGATGACCCTATATGGCCACCACTTTGAATTTGACCATCAATTCTTAATCTTAGATATATGTAAATAGATTCGAAATGGGAGCAAGATATTCCACTATTGTCAGAGATCTCTCGGTTTCGATAATTTGGACAATGAACTAAGAATAATGGCTTGAACTATACGAGCAACATGAAACGTTTGATTTTCAGACGACCCCATATGACCGCCATTCTGAATTTCACCACCAAATATGGATCATAGGGATATGTAAATAGATTCAAAACGGACAGAAAATTTCAGGCTATGCATTAGAGAACCCTCGGTTTTGATAAATTTGACCAGTGAGCTAAGAATAATGCTTTGAACTACTCGAGCAACATGAAAAAGTGTGATTTTCAGAATACCCCAGGTTCGCTATTTTGAATTAAACCATCATATTTTGAGCTGAAAATTATGCAAACAGATTCTAAATAGATGTAAGGAGTTAGACTTTGATGTGAGATCCACTGATGTTAACAAACTTTCACAATGATCAGAGAATAATGCATATTATATGAACAAACTGTAGAGGCGTGACTGACAGGTAACCCTACATGATCGCCATTTTGAATTAATGCATGATGGTTAATCACTAGAATTATGGAAATGGGCTAAAAATTAGCTCAATATAATATTCCGTAGTATATTATTCCCTTCCACCTTGAACCCTACCGCACAAAGAACTAGTTTAGCATGGGTACCCATTTTAACAAACAATGCCATCAAAAGTTACATTTGGCAGCCTTGGTCGGTCGTCTACATCTGAGTGTAAAGATCATGGCTTAATTCACAATGGTTGCAATGAGGTGCCCTCAGAAAGTAGCGTTTGTCATTGTTTTCCGTCCATTATTTATTACATTTCTTGCCCACAAGTGCATAAAACTAATTTATTTAGCCTAAATAATCATTCTCCATCGCACTGGTATTTTAAGAGAAAAATTTCTTTCGACCAGATGACATCACCGTGATGTCATGATGGTCATCTTGATTTTTTTGAAAGCATTTTATGGTAGACGTTGGCCAAAGTGTATAGTATAAAAAATTTCAGTCCTCTAGCCCGGGGAGTAAAGAAAATAGATAGGTAGCGAACACCCCTCCCCCCATCTTTCCAAAAATGCAATTAATAGACTCAAAATACCCTGATTCTGAGTAGGGTTCAGTTGCTGGTAATAATTAGCTATAGGTAATGTGTATATTTGTAATAAATCGGATTCAAACACCTCAGTAAGCCATAATTTGATAGCAATTTGGCCTTCCTAAGACGCAGAGAGCAAGAAAGTCGATATTTTATCATCTGTGGCGGCCATCAGTTCAGTTGGTAGATCCCTCCTCTATATAGGAGCACCTCCGTATAGGAGTACATATTAATTTACAATCAATTGGAACCACTCAACATTTACAGCTCAACTATCGTGCTGTGAAGTGAACATTTATACAATTCTACAATTGGACGAACTACTATCCTGAAAGTGCCACATGATAGTCTAACCATGTGAGCTTCCTAGCGGTGTATGCGATGTACTACTGTGAGTGGATTTATATAGCGGTCACTGAAAGACACCCCGGTATTTTATTCCCCAAGTGCCTCCGCTGGCGAAGGTCTAGCGTAGCAACTAGTTCCACCATCAGTCCATATTACCCTGGACACCGAATCAGTCCAGCGCCTTGTGAATAGGCGAGTATGTAAACGGTCACTGGCGAGGGGCGAACCCACGCCAGCTGTAGCACTCCGTGTCAGAGTCAAACACTCTAACTACTTCGGCCACAACACCCTCATCTTGGATTTTTGTGTTTCACGTGAATTCTATAGGAAGGTCAAAAGGGCTCCTAGGCTGAAAATTATCCGTAACCCTTAACCCTTTCACCGATTAAACCCGGTACACGGGGATAACGAGAGTGCCACCCGTACGACCATCCCCGGTAGACCGGGTTAGCTTTGAACCTGTTCGCCATCACGATGGATACAGCACTTGTATTTTTTTGCATCCGTTTTAACAGAAATCTATCAAACACTGTATACTTCTGGAAAGCCAAAACCTTGATCAATTTGATTCTCGAAGTTGTTTGTTTGTTTGCAAAAGAAATAAAGCAAAATTAGATGTTGAACGGAAAAAATCGGAGCGAAAAGTGCATTTTTCCTCACATACCATGCCTGTCGGCAGCAAGCCGCAGAAATGGAAAAAATCATTGAAAACCTCTTCCTAACTCCTGTATTTTTGAACTTACACGACTGCTAAAATGTGATGAATATTCCCCAGACGATTAAAACTGCCGACGACGATCGACGAAGTTTATTTCCATATTTTTACGAGTCTTGATCCACAACGTGTGTCAAACAAATATCCATTTCATTCAAGATGGATTCCCCCGCCGGCCGACGAGCCAATCGGTATGCGTAATTTTGCCCACGTGACCTCTATCAGCCAACAGATTTGAGACGAGCATAGACAGTGGCTGGAATGATGGAATGACATCATTTTACAATCCAATCGTATCCTTCGTTTTATTTTGCCATCCATTCCCGGTTATTTCCTGTGTAGAAAGGTGAAAGGTTACGCTTTCCAATGAGAGGTCAAACATGAAGATTGGCAGAGTAAAACTCGAGAAAAATGCTGTCAAATGCGGTCAAAAAAACACGATTTCTCCGTTGGATTTTGACGTTTTTAAGTCGAGAAAGCCGGGGAAAAGCGCATTCTCTCGCAGTAAAACCTAATTTTGTATGCTATTTTATTTATTTTGCTATAAAACTAGAGCAAATAACACTGGAGTGTGTATTGTGGAGACAGGTTCAGGGGTTATTCTAGCCCAAAATCTTTCATCTACTCAATTTGAGAATTTCCTAAAACTCAATTTTTCGGCGCGCCGTTGGCGCGCCTATAATTTAAAAATACTCAATATTTTCATTGTTATCATCTTTTTGTACCAGAAACTCAATATATCCATGATTTTCATAGTTTCGGCTCAGAAACTCAATTATGCAAACATTTTCATAGGGGTAACTAAAAGAAATTCAAAACCGACATTTAAAAAGACCTGTCCATTGTACACGTAGATTGGTTCAGTAAATGCAGTCTAGAGTTTTTGTATGTACAGGAATATCTAATTATTATCAGTATGTGACCATGCAATATAGAGTAAATGCTCTAATAATTCAAACATATTTTCTGTTTTATCGAGACTAAGATGTGAACAGCGACAGTTGAAACTGGTATAGAGTAGCATTGACTGAAACCAACTGCATGTCCTATGATTGAGTAATGTTATGGTAGTTTTTAAATCCTTGAAGTTGGGATATTGAAATATATCCTAATTGGGATATTTTGACCGATTTTCAAACTAAACCGCAATGGCGAATTTCGGCATCTAAAGTACAAAAGCAAGATAGAATTTACTTGACAAAACTGCCAATGCGATTGTATAATTTTGCTGAGTTTTTCTCACCCAAGTTATTCTCTCTGATATTAAAATTACATGCATTCTTTTTTCATGTTGCTGCAGTATACTTCCCATCAATCACCACTTTTGTATGTTTTTAAACAAACAAAATAACTAGGAGAATATGCCAGCTTGAAAATATGGAATTATAAAAAAAATATCCAAAGTGGGATATTTTATGATCTCAATTGGGATAGATATTTTATACCAATTGGTCCTTTCCCCTGATCTGGTAAAGGGTCATTTAGTGTGGGTTGCATGTAAAATGTTTGAAAAGTTGTCAATATTTTTAAATTAATACTCGATTATCAACCTGAAAACTTCCGTTTTCACTCTGTCCCTAAACCACAGTAAATGACCCTTACGGCGTAGCATTGTGCCGTATCGATTTTTTTCGGCGGTATCGTGTTGTACAGAATAGACTATACGACGACTGAAACAACATAGACTTTGTTATTTAGTGTAGTCTCTGATTGGCGTCAGACGATACCAGTTGAGAAAAATATTTTGCATCAGTTGATCCATGGAGCAGTAGGCATGGTTGATCGAACAATTTCATTCACATATTACTTTATTCACCGTGTGCTGTTGGTTTTCGGGCCGCTGGTTTGCGACTGCCCTCGTCCATGCTGTCAAAGTGTTTGTGGTGTGTTTCTATTAACGAGCATGCGCTCTCATATGTATACCACCCCTTGGCAGATCTTCGTAACGCGGTGTTTCATTGGGTAGTAATTCCAACGACATAATCACTTGTCCAATGAATAAGCGCAAGACTGAAGCCGTTCTCCTGCGTACCGTTCAGATTGCCAATATCACCTTTGTGCGGAGAGTTACACTGCGCCAGGAAACAACAACAACGACAACAGACGTCGGTTCGTGAACTCGGGACAAGATTCAAGGATTAAAATAAGTTTATTCCGATACAACTACACAACAATGAAGACCAGTAAATCAGCAAAACTCAATATTTTTTTCGTGCGCAAGCGCGCGTAATGGGGAAAATTACGAGAAACTGAATTTGTCGAGGGAAAACTCAATTTGCAAAAGTCCTCAAAACTCAATTTCGGAAATTTCTCATCGGGATTACCACGATGAGAAAACGGCTAGAAAAACCCCTGAGGTTTCTTATGTTTTTCTGCAAATCTCGGACGCAAACGCAATTTCTAGCATTCCAAAGACAACATATACAAATTTTAACAGTTCTCAGGGAATTGATCGTCAGCAGGTCACTTTTGTCAGGGGAAATAATCGGCGAAAGGGTTAAGGAGGCATCATGCAAAATATGGCGCTTTTATCCGGCCTGTAACGGTAATGTTGAAAAATGACCCTAGCCACCTGACTAACAGTCCCACTTGAAAGAATGGCTGTCAGTCACTCATTGTACTGGACATCCACCCACTTGTATGATCAGTAACACGATGTTGTTGTTGTGCAGTGTGGTGTGTGTTGTTCAGTTGTTGTTGTCGTTCAATATTTTCACAAGTTAATACAATTTTGTTCTAGTTTTATCTGCGGCTTATTTCACGTGATTCGTGTCAATGTGTCAACTAAAATATTCTAATAACTTCTAATCACCTTCAAATAAGACGGATAACAACTTGTTACTCTTTTGCACAGCAGCAACGTGCGACCAAACCATTTCATCAAATCCCGCCATCACTGTCAAAATTGGAATTCTGGGATATGTTGTTAAGCTGCACAGAGCACGTGCACTCTACTGTTTGGATTCAAACAGCACTCTGCTGGCACAAGTACTCATCTTCGCTAGTAAAACCAGGTGTATTTCGCCTTTGGCTCAAAAGAAACATTGACGTTGTGAAAATGCATAGTAGGTCTACTATCATGTACCCTACCTTGGTATAATGTACTATGCCGCAAAAAAAAAGGAAAAAAGGAAACGCTAAGATAAGATAACTTTATTGATGCTTCAGCACAGTTAACATGTGATTGGCAATATGGTCAAACCACAATAAACAGACAGAAGGCATAACATGAAGATATAATATCAAGATACAATATATCAAGGTGTTGGTATATGTATAGACGTCTTCAACACTTTAATGTCCTGTGAAAATTTAGATGTAACAAAAATATTAGCAAAGTTTGTGCACGAGTGCTTTTGCCAAGAACAGTAAAATTTGACTGGCATAAAATTATCTGTGATATTCTATGGTGCGATACCCAAAATGGGCTATACTCTGTGATATTTAAGTTGGCACAATTGTGTTACAACCAGCATGCTTGTTAAATTGTCCTATCCATGTACTTCTGTATTAACCTTGTTGTTGGTGTTGTCAATGTGAAGGTCTTGTAACACGTTTAACCATTTGTTCCAATGTGTTATAATGTCTGTATTTGTATGTTCAATTTTATTCATTCTATACATGCGTTTTTAGCCAAATGTTGGCACAAACTTCACGCAATAAATTATCTTATCTATCTTATCTTTACTGTACAGGGCTAAGACCGTCGTAGACTGATAATACAAACTGAAAATATGTATAGACATTTTGACTCATGGCGAGCACAGTGATAAATCTTCTTCTAAGATTGACTCATTTTCACATAGCTTTAAGTAAGTATCTGTGACAAACAATTGAATATAGTTAGATTGGTACTTTTTTGTCCAATTTATGATATTTATTAAAGTATGGATAAAAATCTGCAATTATGTTTAAGAATGGGGACCGAACAATACTATAACATGGACATATAAATAAAACATGAATTTGATTTGTCCATTGTTTGCAATATTTTCTCTCTCTATCTACACCACGGTAACGTCATGATTCGATTTCTAGCTTGTGCACTTATCCTATACTTACAAAAAGTACTTATGTTCTCTTTTCCATTGACGCGATCAGTATAACTAGCTCGGTTAAACATATCCGTTATCGTAGAGAGTATATAGTTTAGCAGATAAATGAATAGAGAATAGTAAATCCTGTACAGTAATGTCTCTTAATCTACATATGACTGAGCTTTAATATCGCCCTTTGTTGCATGCATGGAATTGATTATTGTACAAATATCCGAATCCACAAGAACAGTAGTATATAAAGTGCCTTTTGGGGTCTTATTTAGGGGCAGATAACTCATTTGAACAATTCCTGGTTGTCTCCCCTGATTCGCACATTTCTGCCCCTAAATAGGACCCCAGATGCCCTATTACTACTTATCAAATTGACGTCACGGATGACGTCGCATCCAGTCATGTGACATCCGGGTCAAAGTTCAAAGGTCACTTCCGGTCCCGTCACGGCCCAGCAAGAGTTATCTGCCCCTACATAAGACCCCAGTGACTTCCAGTGTTAATATACGGGGAATGCATGTATGGGATAGGAGTATTGGGGTGGTCATTTTTTTTTTTTTTTTTTTTTTTTTTACTATGGGTTGTGGCACCGTGTTTTCTTTGTCTCGCGATGTAGAACACGATGGGAGGGGTCTGGAGGCTTTGGGTTGACTTTCACTGAATGTTCCGGTAGGTCTGGGGTGAACATGTTAGGTCCATTCTGGCGCAGTGAACAGTGTTAGTCCCAATAGAGAACCCATGCACTCATCGACATTTGCGGCATGTTTTCTTTATCTCGATCTGTAGAGCACGATGGGAGGAGTCTCGAGGCCATGCGTCGACTTTTGTTGAAAAGTGCTGATGACGCATGCGCAGTAGACAGGCAGATCGAGGTGGATAATTTGGGGTGTAGGTGGACCCATAGTGGTCCGATTGGGTCGTGTGAGGTATCAGTTTGAAGCATTCGTCCAACTGGATGGGTGTGGGGTGGGAATATAGTAGAAAAAGGGTACCGTATTTGAATGGACGTTTTGGGGTCGAGATGGACCAATAGTGGTCCGATTGGGCCTTGTGAGTTGTCATCGCGAAGCATTCGTGGCGGACCATCCGACTGGACATTTGTGTCATCCGTTTTCAACATTCTGCGCATGCGCAGACAGGGAATTTGTGGGTAGAGGGCACTTGAATGGACGTTTTGGGGTGGAGGTAGACCCATAGTGATCCAAATGGGTCGTGGGAGTATCAGTTTGAAACTCTCGTGCAGGAGCGTCCAACTCGATGGGTGTGAAGTGGAAGTAAGGCTACGGTGCGCATGCGCAGACAGGGAATGGTGGGAAAAGGTCCGATTGCGTCGTGTGAGGTAAGTCTAAGTTCATTAATAGTATCTGTGTTCAAGAAAAGTGATCGTAGATATATTAATGTCGGAGGCCATAAAGCATTCTTTAGCTCTACTACATACAAGAGATATCATTCATGGGATGTTTCTTTTTTTATAGAGTTGCTTGAATTTCTCATTGAAAATATCTATGTGAAATTGGGCAACACAATATATCAGCAGCATATAGGTATTCCAATGGGTACTAATTGCGCACCCCTGTTGGCTGACCTGTATCTGTTCTCTTATGAATATGACTATATGCAGGCGCTTTCAAATTACAACACATATAAGGGAAGTGGGAAGAGGTGCCGACATACTGACCGAGTCACATGACTTCACAGTATAGTCTTCGGGTTAAACTATTCTAAAATACGTACCAAGAATCTAACGATTCGTGATATGTGTTGTATCTCAGGTACGCTTTTATTGTACCTGTTCATGTGGCAACTTGGATGATATGACCACACGGCCCCTAGCACCGGCATAAGCGGTATTAGATACAAATCTACAGAGCTATGATGGAAATGCTCTGACAACTCGTATATTGGTAATTGGTGAGCTGTTTCGCTGTGACAACTCGTACACTGGGGATTGGTGAGCTGCAAAAACCGATCGATTCAAAGCCCGTTCCTTCTCATTCACCAAACGCTATATAGACGATCTTCTCGCTGTGGATAATCGCTATATAAATGACGCAGTGAAGTATATATATCCACCTTCACTGGATTTGAAGGAAACTACAGATAGCCCTACAGGCACATCATATTTGGATCTATATCTCTACAAAAATGAAGCGGGCATTCTCTCTCGTCGACTTTATGACAAACGAGATGATTACAATTTCGACATCGTAAACTATCCCTTTCTGGATAGTAATATTCCAGTGGGACCTGCATATGGCGTATACATATCTCGCTTAGTAGCATTTGCTAGATCCTGTGTTAAATGTGATGATTTTAATCAGCGTCACAAAACATTGTTGCAGAAACTTATAAAACAGGGCTATTTCACCAAGCGCCTCCACTCAAAGTTTCTCAAATTTGGCGATACATATCGCATGCTGATAGCAAAATACGAACGTAGCGTGCCAGATCTATGGCGTTACGTTTCGTGACTTATGTCTAATTCCGCTTAACCCGGGGCTAGGGGCCGTATGAACCCATGTACTTCAAGATCCTCATGGTGCTCATATGAACAGTCACAATCAAAGCGTGACTGAGATACACCATTCTTTAGATGACGACTTTACAACGAATATTTTGGATTAAGAATATTGATCAGCGATACGGATTTTATATTTTTTGAACATCATGATGTCTTGTCGGCATCATTGAAAACTGTCGACCGCTTCTCACTTGCAGGAAACAAGCCTATGTTTATGTATACTATGATTGTCTTTTTGAATTTGGTGTTAATACTGTTGTATGGAATATGGAATAGGTCTTTGGATTATGGACGCGGATATTCTCTAATGGACGACGGCTGAATTATGAATGACGGACCAGACGCTTGTAATGTAGTAGAAAAAGGGTATTTGATTGGACGTTTTGGGGTGGAGATGGACCAATAGTGGTTCCATTTGGCCATGTGAGGTGTCATCGTGAAACATTCGTGGGGATTCATCCGACTGGACCAATGTGTCGTCCGTTTTCAACATTCTGCGCATGCACAGACAGGGAATTGTGGGAAGAGGGCACTGAAATGGACGTTTTGAGGTCGAGGCAGACCCATAGTGGTCCGATTGGGTCGGGCAGGGTATCAGTTTGTAGCTTCCGTGAGGGATCGTCCAACTGGACTGATGCGGAGTAAAAGTAAGGCTATGGCGCGCATACGCATCCGTCACATAGAACGAGCATTTGAGGTGGAGGTTTTGGGATTAGAGGTGCGCCATCCTTGCTCCTAATCGACCGCTATTATACCGTGTGGGGAAGACTAATGTAACGTCATCAGAAATAGAGGAAGCGTATTTAAAGTCCAGTTGCCCCTGAGTAGCAGAGAAAGCACACACCCAGTATATTTACCCTGTACCCTTTGTGGACAGTTTTACAGTAACGCCTTAATGCCCAATCTTAACGCCTTAATGCCTTATCTTAAAGACTTAGCGCTCTAGCATAACGCCTTGAAGCCATGATGTAGACAGATGAGAGAACACAACAACAAGGATGACAGGTCAAGCATTTTATTATCCCATCCAGTACATCATACCCACGGTGGGGGAGCCGCGTTGGGTATGTTTACAATTTTCGTAGGCTCTTGTCCAATTAGAAGCCGTCCTCTGCGAAGTTCAATCTTCGGCCAGGGTCGCTTTTGGCCTAAGCGTCGTCGGGCAGGCCAGGATACTGTAACCGCAGCATGTCCTGGAACAGTTGTTTGCGCATTCTGATCGCATTTTCCAGGGCCTCGATGGGTGGTAACCCCATATCCTCTTCCAAGTGACGCTTGGTCTTCATGATGGGCCTGTGCGTGGGGTCGCCTTTCATTTCAAACGGTAGCAGGCTATACCGTTCATAGATCGCCATGGTTGTTTTTCTGATGCTGTGGCGCATTTGGATGTACACCTGTTGTAAGTTGTCCTGTCCGGCGTCTTCGATCACCGCAGTATGGGTATTAATGGTTTCATGCACAATACGATCCCAAAAGATAGGATCTTCCTCACTTCCCTGGGACGTAGGCTGACTATCAGATGTCAAGCTCTCCATATCTGTAGATAGCCTGTCAACAGTTTCTGTTTTCGGTTTCTGGATAGAAAGTCTTCTGGTGTCGCATCATATCGTAATGTCTGGTAAACGTGCGTTCGCAGCATGTATAACCCATGTTGACGGTTGAACGTCGACTGTGCACGTTTTTGGAATACGCTTGCTTTTATAGGCAGTAACGCCCGCCAACGCCGGGCTCAACGCTTCAACACCCTGGTGAAATAGCCCAGAAGCTCTGATTTTTCTAGACATTCCATGGAATTAACACTAATTCATCGAAATGCAGTGACGCCCGTCAACGCCCGTCGTTACGCCTTAACGCCCGTCTTATGCATTGTCGAGCATCTATGGACGGACATCATTATGTGGGGGGTTGGAGAAGATAATTTCCCGTCACCAGTTGCGTCTCCATAAAGGTTTGAAATGCCTCATGCAGGGTCAGCAGATTCTGGGCACGGGTAGTTGTGTTGGTTTTCTCTTCGGGTACTATCTGTTTCTTATGCAGCAGAAGACATACCCGGGCCACCCATTGGATGTCATATATGAACGTAATAAGATGACAACACATGCGTTGGTGCTGAACTGTCTCGGTGGATCCACATTGAGCTGTATCAATAATAGCATCGACTTGAACGTCGGCTTGACATACGGCTTCGGCTGGAATATCTTCGTTGTCGGGTTCAAAGTTTACATCAGGCACAGTGGACTCTGTAGTGTTCATAGTGAAATGAGGAGAATGGTGTCGTGTGGGCTATTTAAAAGTTCTTAATGATGCGTTCAAACAGGTGCTGCTGCTGGACGGATGCTGCCAAGTGTGTACTCGTGTAATGGTGTAGGGATATATGACGTTGTGGTGACCCCCAATCTGATTAAAACCAGATCTTCGATTTGTCGCTAATTAAGATCTGGGGCCATCACTCCCATTTCTCTGTTCTGAGTGCTGACCAATCACGTAGCTTCTCCTCAACCTTGGGGTCTATTTTTGAAACGTCACGCTCAGACTACAGCTGACTCGGGGGAGATACGTCACGCTCAGACCACAGCTGACTCGGGGGAGATACGTCACGCTCAGACCACAGCTGACTCGGGGGAGATACGTCACGCTCAGACCACAGCTGACTCGGGGGAGATAGGTTGACATCGTGATTATATGCACAGAACAATGTCTCTTCTAATCGATATATCTCAATTTTATTTATGTTAATCGAACATCTTCATCGTTCATAGAGAATTAAATATTTATCTGATAAAACGAGTTTAAATATATGAGAAGATGAGTTTTACTTTCCATATCGTACGCCTGTCGACCCCAATCCACAACATGAGACGGGCCTAAACCGCAAGCTCAGACCACAGCTGCGTCGGGGGAGGCAGGTTGGCCTCGTGCTTTATGTCTCGTTACATTCATTATGAAATGTCTTTTTTAATTGATAGATATCTCTAAATTCTGTTTATGTTACTCGAACATCATCATAGTTTCTAGAGAATGATATATTGATCTGAGGAAACAAGCCAAAATATATGAGAAGATGAGTTTTACTTTCCTTATCGTAGGCCTGTCGTCCCTACTCTGCAACAATAGGTATGGTATGCACGTGACCTAGATCTGTCGATATCTAGGTCTGAGAACACGGAAACTTAGAACACGGAGTCAGATCTAAAATCAGCGACACGTCTGATTGGGAGCGTTATTTTTAGGTCTGGTTGTAGTCAGATTGTGGGGACCCCTCGCCGGATAACAGGTGGGTCGTCAACCGGCGATCTTCGGGGGTATAAGCTTTTAAGTCTACGAACAGGTAGCCATACGAACGACTTGTCGCGGCTTGCAATTCCTGCATGAAATGGTCGATGTTCTGAGGATAAATTCGACTACCAAACACACGGATTTGCGCTCTGTCGATGGGGTTGGAGAACAACACAAAGTATTGGCAGTTCAAGACAATATTTCTGGACGCCTTCCCCTGAGGAAAGAGATTCTGGGTCAAATAGATGACGGACAGATTCCGATGATGGGATCCTTTGGTAAACAAGTCGGCAACGTGTGAATTGTCCTTGGCCGTACTCATCAGACCATGTAGCACTACCACGTTTGTCTGCTTGGGGTCGAAGAAATACGCTTGACCGATATCGTGAGGAATCCCTGGGACGAAGCACAGATTCTTGACACTGGCTGCTGACCGTCATGGTATAGGGTTGCTCAACTCCACTTGGTGGACCCATAGCGTTGTCTCTTGGTTGTGTTTGTATTGAATATGTCTGAGCATATTGTCGTGACGAGAAAAGGTTCTGTGACAGAACGTACATATACTCGAATGGTACCCGGTCAGAGCGTGATTACAAACTGCGGCTAATGGTGTACAAACGAACTTATATGACCACTCACTCACTCAACTTCATTCTTCCTCTTCCTCCTCCTCCTCCTCCCATTCTCCTCCTCCACCACCACACACACACCTACATACATACGCTATGGTAGCTAGACGGGGTAGCGAAAGCGAACATTGCCACCCCTCCCCAAACGTGCTCATTTGCACTTCCTAATCGCCACTTTCTCTACTACTCCCCGAGTGCACAGGCGTATATCACTCCCAGTCTGACTCTAGTCCACGAGTGCTACACATTGACACGTCCCTCGGCCCAATCGGACCAATAGTGGCCCATCTCGACCCCAAAACGTCCATTGCCATTATCCTTTTTCTACTGCGCATGCGTCAGTTTGCAATGACGTCAGTTTCACGCCATACCCGTCTAGTCAGATACTCCCCCACGAGAGCTTCAAACTGATACCCTCCCTGACCCAATCGGACCAGTCTGGATCCACCTCGACCACAAAACGTCTATCCCAATGCCATTTTCCCACCACTCCCTGTCTACGCCTGCGAGCCATAGCCTTACTTCCTCTCCACACACATCGAGTTGGACGCTCTTTCACGAGAGCTTCAAACTGATACCCCACACAACCCATTCGGATCACTATGGGTCGACCTCCGAAATGTCCATTCCATTGCACTCTTGCTCAATTTGATAAGTAGTAAAAGGCATCTGGGGTCCTATTTATTGGCAGAAATGTGCGAATCAGGGGAGATAACCAGGAATTGTTCCAACAGAGTTATCTACCCGTAAATAAGACCCCAGAGGCACTGTATATACTGATAATAATACTGTAACGAATTTTGCGTGTGTGTGATTGGTGGATTTATCTAGATTCCATTTATCGCTGCCACCAGTGACGTAAGGTGTCACGACCATCGTCCAAAGTAACATCTATGACTGCCCTCCAATAGGCATACTGAAACTAGCCCTCTCATAGGCTTAAAACAGCACTAGCCCTCTGATAGGCTTAACCCTAGCCCTCTCATAGGCTTACTGAAATCAGTCATCTCAAGTTCATCTGGGTAACGTCTTTCACCAGTCATCCCCCGAAGGCGTTCGTTACATGAGTTCGCCTCTTTTCACCAGATACTCGTGGTATATCGAGCTAGTAAGGAGGTCTTCTATCATCTCAGATGACCCGCCAGAGGTTATATTAGTGGAGCATCATGGGAAGTGTTTCATGCATACTAATCCCAGGTATACAATAAGTATCCTGGTATGTTTCACGGTACCTCTTAGGTCGCTTCCACATTTCGATAGATAATCAAATACATACGTAGATAACCGTAAGGATACTTCGAATACCAAATTTCCATAGATGTGACTATGTTTTCATGGTATCCCTAAGGATATCTTGGCTAAGACAAGAAGGAATGAGACAACACAGATATTTCAAGTTCAACAAATAACAAAACTGTATTCTGTATAAAGGAAACTGTTTCAGGATATATATACAAGGCTATCTGATCAATTTTAAGCTTTTAAGGATATATCAGGATATCATAAGGACACATAAGGATATATCAGGATACATCAGGATATACCAGGATATCATTAGGATATATATCCTTGGCTCACAGGATATACACAGGATACTTTATCTTTATGTTTAACTTCAGGATATATATCAGGATATCATAAGGACATATCAGGATATCATCAGGATATACCAGGATATCATCAGGATATCATCAGGATACATCAGGATATACCAGGATATCATCAGGATACATCAGGATATATATCCTTGGCTCATAGGATATATCTATCCAACTCACACAATATGCATTTATCTTTAGTTTGAGGACATAACAGGATATCAGAAGGATATCCGACACACAGTCGCAGGGTATAAACTATAATAGCCGATCCCTATAATCATGGCTGGTATCCTAATTATTATATACGCGACGGATATATGGAGGATATCCTAAGGACATGCGAAATATGTATTCAGGATATCCTCAGGATATACAACAGTCGGTAAATCACGATATCACCGGTATGAATGGCCGAATAGGATATCAAGGATATGTCGCCGTATATCCTTAATCGAGGCTAATAAACCACCCGTAGCTCCCAGTAGGAAATATATTCCTCACCACGGTGTCTTCTTTGTAGGATATTGATCTGCTAGTGATAATTCTATTTTCCCCCACCCAAAGGATATATGTGCTGCCCCAAGTCACCAGTGATATATGTATCCAGGTCCGGAGGATATATATCCTATTCCCCATGGAAAGGAAAGGTCATGTGCCACCCGGTACACCTACGAGGGAATTGCACCTCCCCGCAGTGTCTTCTATGGTGCTGGTTCCATATCAAAGGGTCCACTCCGAGTGTCCTTCTCATTAGTTGCAGGATACATATATTTTGGACACACATCACTAGTATCCTACAGAGCACACATACCCCAGGAAACACCAGTTTCAATGGCAATAAATGTCTGGCTATACCTATGCAGCTATATAGGATATCTGTAGGATATATATTCTATTCCCCATGAAAAGGAAAGGTCCTTTGCCACCCGGTACACCTACGAGGGAATTGTACCTCCCCGCAGTGTCTTCTATGGTGCTGGTTCCATATCAAAGGGTCCACTCCGAGTGTCCTTCTCATATATTTACTGCCAATGACACCGGTATATCCTATATTATATTTCCCTCACATTTCTGCTATTTAAGGATATATGTAGATATCCTGCAGGATATATATCCTTCAGGATACATATCATAGTACAGGATATATATCCTTCAGGGCATATCCTACAGGATACTATTTCACTAGTATCCTGAATGGATCATCTCAGTAAGGGTATATCCTAGGAAGGATATCATCTTTATTGGTCATCTAAAGTAGTCATCTCCCGCCAATGGTAAATAGGCGACCTACATTGTACACGACAAGGGGCAATATGCGAAGAACCTCTTCTATCTTCCCGTTTATATAGCCCGCCAAGGGTAAAACCACGTGTCTACAATACCTACGCTGATTGGCTGAGCCACCGAAAGCTGTCTGCAGCCGATCAAGCCATGATTATAGTATCCGCAAAAACGTAATAAACTCACCAAATTTCCCCGAAACACTACTAAATTTCTACTGAAATATTCACCTAGATACCCATAGAAATTAATTCTGAAGTTTTTATACAGGTTACTGTCCAAATTTAAAGTCCAAAGTACGTCGGAGCGTCTAGAATGTAGCTTCGCAACATGGTCTCGTCAGGAGACGAGCATGATAAAAATTCACGGAATAAATGCATCTACCAGGCAATCAGGGAATTACCACAAGCTAACAAGCATTTACTAGGTAAGATGACATTTAGTTCAATCAGATACCATACTATTGCCATTGAAAACACTAAAACTGGTCAAAGATAGAGGCACATGGCAGTGTTGAAAACTGGCCCCGCGATAACGCATTACATGCTGGTACAAAACAGACATGTGACACGGACTATAATAAACCTGTAAAACTTATGTACAACATTCAAATAAACATTTAGCAATCAGACAATTTCCCCACAATACAATAGTTTACGCCTTCGAATTGAATGTGTTCTGATTTCCCCAGGCTTCACACCCATATAGTATTATTGGCTTTATTAAAGAATCAAACATTTTCTCCAACAATAGGCATTCCGTTTTGCAATATAAAAACTGTTTTAATTTAAAATATGCCTTTAGGCCTTTGTTGTGCAAGTTTTGGATGGCATGACAGAAAACGCCATTAGGCTTTTATGGCACCGGCCCGTCTCTCCGCAAAACACCGCAGGACAAGTCCACTGCACGGTTAACCACTGTAGCAGACGCCACACCTCGTAGGAACAGACTCCAGACTTCAGCGACCCCGCTCAATAGCGATTCACTCTGCCGTCCGGCTCCAAGGAAGAATCATCAAGCCCAGACATCACAGCTACACAGTCCACACAGGATGTGGCGATACGGACATCGCTAACACATGGTGGATGGGCAGGCACCTGGTCTAAGAACCCTCTTTTCCCAGTACTGTATGGAACAATGTTAATTAACAGGGAATTATATGACTTGGCCGAGGTCAGATACAAGTTTGTGGGAGGTTGTATATCAATAGATGTATGAATGGATAGACCCTAGCCGGAGCCGGTGGTCACCCAGTACAGGTAATATGTGACAAACCCTGGCAAGAGGTCAGAGATTTGTGTGTGTCAGCGTGGAAAAATGGCAGCACCTAGCCTGAAGCCGGCGAGCTGGGTGTAGAAGTAAATGTGTGAATGGGTTGTCCGGAGTCGGTGGTCACCCAGTGTAGGTAATTTTTATGAATATCAAGTAATAGCCGAGGCCTGTGACTTGTGAGTGTAAGCGTGAGTGAGTTTCAACTCATAGCCGTGAAATGTGCGTGTGAGTAAATGTGTGAATGGGTGGACCCAAGACGGAGCCGGTGGTCACCCAGTGTAGGTAATTCTATGAATATCAAGTCCTAGCCGGGGCCTGTGACTTATGGGTGTAAGCGTGAAGCTATTTCCAAAACGGAAAAGCTTTGAAGAAGGGTGTGGCTTTAAATTATGGTCAGTGATTCCTCATCAAAGCTTGAATCGGTCTCATAGACGATTCGTAGGAAAATCAGCCGAGAAACAATGCGGATACTACATATATAAAAGAAACGTACACGGATTGAATTATCAGATCACCAGTAGCTGCTCCTGCCGGAATGGACACGTAAATTATCTTTCGCAGCGCAGACTAGATCTAGTTGTTCCCCACAACATTTCCAGTCATTTCAAGGTCGGCTCGATTAAACAATTGGGTTTAGATCGAAGATGGTTTGTCGGACTCATCAGCAAACATGCGCGGTAAGTCTCATTGCACAGAAGTTAACTATATGTATATTCCAACATATGCGACGAATCCTATGTTGGAGAAATAAGAGCACCCCTACTTCGTTGTGTTGAAGCTGGAGGAATGACCCATTCTCATGGCATCAGATTATATACCTCCTACTGATTGCACTGAAATCGCGGCGCGCAGCTTTTGTGCGCATGGCTCTCGGCCAATCAGCATCGTCCGCTTGTAAATGGTGCAGAGTGGAATCAGCTCAGCACAACTAAACAAAACATTGTTCCGTGTGCTGTGTAATAATTTGGCACAAAACGTTTTTAAAGATATACTGAGCATATTTCCCATCTCTCTAGTATGCAGATGGATGCAGCCTGTGTCGATCAAAATCGGTAGAGACCAAATGCGCATGTTCGTCGCGTTTTTTTTTTTGCAGAGTGCAGTCAGAGGAGTTTACACCGGCAGTTCAGGAGGTTACAAACTCTGACAATGGGAGAATGGCATGGCCAGGAAAACGATAACCGGATTCTAGTCTTCGTCGCACTGCCTTCACATGGCGATTTCCGGAATCTCGAAACATAAAATGAACAAGATGAAGCAGATTTTCTCACCCAGGCTTTATAGATAACCCTTGAAGAGACATCCCTACATCTCATGCATAATCGTGGAATTACCAGAACTCACGGACTCTCAAGCTAGGGAATTACTTCTCATTTCCCTCCCACGCCCCGAAAGAACCGACGGTGGAGCGAATATATCACGTAGAGGTTAGACATGCAATTTTCACAAACCATGGATTATACAAAGGTATGGATTATACAGACCTTAGAGGCACCAGAACTCTCCTCATAGAAAAAGACAAATGCAGTCCCGTATACTTATTGTTACAGTCGAGGTGGTCGCAAGTAGATGTTACAATGCAAGGAAAACTAATAACTTGCCATGCACAGTCTACATTCTGTAACGGTTAATGTGTGCCCCAATTCGTTAAATCACTGCAGAACACCCGGGGTAGGATTCTACGGGGAACTCCAGCAGCGGGAGTTGTAGGATTCTACGGGGAACTCCAGCAGCGGGAGATCGAGTGAGTCTTGCAAAGAATTACTGAAAAACTGAAATGACGGAGAGTTCTGTGGTAATATTTCCAACCTCTACACCCAGAAGAGCATTTAAGTGTGTAGATGGCACGGCTACTTTCGAAATAGCTTCATGTGTGTTACTACAGAAAAACGTCACTATCTCTACCTCCCCACCCACAAGTCGTGTCACTGGTAGGGTGTAAAATACCTGAGCTGATATTGCGCCCGAGAAAAGGTGTATCAGTGCCAGGGTAGCGTCATGACAGTGTTGGGGCAGCGCCGAGGCAGTGCCGGGGAAGCGACGGGACAGTTTCATGACAGTGAAGCCAGCTATAGTCAGTACCAATTCAGCACAAAGCAGTCCCGGGTAGTTCCGGCACGGCCACCAAACAGTACCGGGTAGGCCCGGGTAGGTCTAGCATCACCAGGCAGTATTAATTTCTCTCCAAGCAGTACCGGATAGGCTCGGATAGTTGTGGAACTGCCAGGCAGTACTAATTCATCACCGAGTAGGACCAGGTAGGTCCAGCACCGCCAGACAGGACCAGGGCAGTAACAGGCAACGATCTGAGAGAAGGTTGAGCGCTACATCCGTAGTCTCGCTTCAGCGACTTTAGGGAAGTTTGAGCCTTACATCCGAATACTCGCTTCAACGACTTGAGGGAAGGTTGAGCCCTACACCCGTATACTCGCTCCAACGACATACCGTGGATACGGGGCCAGCAGCCAGATCGCGCCCAATGACGTCCCATTTAGAGGGGCCAGAAAGCAGGCCACCCCTTACGCGCCAAGGATATTATTTTTTTCTATTAAATGATAATTATAAATATAAACTTCTTGTATCCTTTGTATTGTTAACTGTGCGTATATATTTCTGACTCAGCATTATTGTAGGCCTTTCGCCTGAGTCCCGCGGTTCACAAATTTTATGAACATCGCGCCTATGCTGAATACAACATTGTATACCTTTATGTTTGTCTCAGTCCTCTTTGCAGGTTGTCATCTCCCCTACTCCCTTATCTTCACTAGTGACGGAGTTCCTTCAGTGACAGCCAGGACCAGTGACAGGTCGATCACAGTACTTGCAAATAATCGTTTTTGTGACCTAATCTCGCGACGGCACACGTCACACAAAAAAACTGCTGGCAGCGGTGGGATTGGCTTGATCTACCAGGGGAGAAAACTTACTGCAGACGATGGCAGACCGATGTGAACCGACAACATCATTATCCGAGGGTAGTATGGTAACGTTGCGACAAGAGACCGTAGCTAAGCTTCGTACTCCTGGAGAGAAAGAGTCTACAAAAGACAGAATCCCTTAGCTCAGCAGCCATAATGACCGAGGGAGACAGGACCCTGGGGCTTGGATATTCATCTTCATTGCTGTCTACGCCCGCTGCTGTGGAGATTGAGACATCGGCTACCATTCGTATGTTATTAGACGGCCTGAGAAGTTTGGAGGCGAGAGTGCAGGCCATTCAGGCGACGACCGACCAAACAACTATGGAAACACCGGTCCATACATCAACTCCAAGAGGGAGTTGACCAGCCTATGCCAGAGAGGAGAGATGTTCGACTTTGAGCGATCGATACTCTGGGATCGGCCACTGTCACGACCAATCCCATGCCATCTGAACCCCCATAAGACGATTGTAAAGGCCTCGACATAGTACATCGTGGATAGATTAGCTCGTCGACTTCGAGCATTGTGCATCCTTAAATGGGTGGACTGCCGAACAGAGGGTGAGTGAGTAGGATTTAACGTCGTTTTCAGGATTTTTTCAGTCATATCACGACGGTGCCTACATGTGCCAGAGCACGAGAATGACAACAGTTCCTATTATCCTGATCAGCCCGGCCAGTACAGCACCCGGTCACCCAACCAAGTATTGACCGAGCTCAACGTTGCTTAACTTCGGTGATCTGACGAGAACCAGTGTGCCCAACGTGATACGCCAAACAAAGGGGACACCACTTAGCCGTAGCGTTGAGGGAGCCAGTACAGCAGGTACTTTCCAGCCGTACGACGAAGACAGGCAAAGATGATTTCAGCTCCAAGATACTTTAACCCTTGAACAGTTTTTCGTGTCCAGTGGAGAAGACCTACGACCTAAGGACTGGCAAGGTCATCCTAAGACTTTAGATGAGGCGGTCCATGTAGCCGTGGCGGGGAAGCCTTCCAAAAGGTCCAACGGAGATACCCAGAGCCAGGTCGGCTGCAGGGAAAGACGTTACCCCAGATATTGAAGAAGATGAAACCGACAACGCCCGTTTACGGACCGAAATCGCCGCCATCATGAAAGAGATTGTGCAAAACTCCCGGCCGAGTGAACGACCAAAGGGGAGACGAGATCGAGGGTACAGGCGCCCACTAGGACGAGCCGGAGATAGACAGTGTTGAGGATATGGAGAGGAAGACCACTACCGCGCGGCCTGCCCGAAGCGAGCCCCTTACCAGCAGAGGTAACGACCCACCATGGCCCAAAACTCGGTCATAGTCTCAGTGGTCGAAACCAGCTACCCATGCCCCGGGAGAAGCCGGAATATACCTGTTAGCCCGCATAGGATCTCTTGATGTGTTGTGTCGATACTGGTGCGTCTATGTCGCTGATGTGCCGCCGGATCTGGGAGCTACTAGAAAAGGTCTTCAGGCCAGCCCTTAAAGATTCCTTGTACCCGAGCGAGGATAGCCGACGGCAACAATATGACCCTGCTAGGGGAGGCAACATTCAAGCTATCCATTCAGGGGAAAACGTGGAAACGGTGGTAGTTTGAGATTTATCGGTTGACGCTATTCTGGAGTATGATTTCCCCGCCCGACACAGCTGTGAGATAGACGTCGGTCGTCACCGAATCAAACTGGGAAGTAAATACATTCAGACAGAGGTGATGTCGGCAGATTTCCCATAGCATTTGAAACTTCTGCTTGAGACGTCCAGCCCAGATGAGAGAAGTTCAGCAGTTACTCAAGCGACATGATGGCGTGTTTGTGAAAGACGACGACGACCTCGGTCGCACAACTCGCGAACAGCACCAACTGAAGACGGGAAGTGCACCGCCCATCCGTTTTCCGCCACGACGACCACGTGTGCATACCAGAGAAGAAGTCGATCGTCTAGTCGATTGCATGCTGCGGCGTGGAGTCGTTGAACATTCAGACAGACCGTGGTTGGCACCAATTGTTCTAGTCGAGAAGAGGGACGTTAAATCCCGCTTCCAGATGTTCCACTGAGTAGCTTTACGTACTAAAGAAGTATTGTTACTCCGAATAACGACAGAAAAGCCATATTTTGATAAATATTTCGACATATATTATGTCATTGTCAGGACTGATACACATACGTGTTAAACAACACATTTATACTGCTCAAGTGAGAAGTGATTAACCAATCAGGTCTTAGCAGTTACAATAGGCATTGTAGTCAATAGTAGTCAAGTGAACACTTTTTAGGGTAAATAACATATAGCTTCTGGTAAGCATATGCGCAGATTGGTATTACAATACAGTGTAGTCTTGACTTAATGCCCGGCTATTGGCAGGTTGAACTGGAGTCCGAGGACCGTTGCATGTCAGCGAGGAAGGGGCTGTTCCAGTTCCGTGTTTTACCATTCGGGTTCTACAATGCGCCGGGTACATTCGAGCGTCTGATGGAGGCGGCGCTGGCTGGGATCCACTATGAGACGCACATGATGTACTTAAGCGTTTCGGGAGATGCTCGGGAACCTGGAGATGGTGTTTCAGCGACTGTAGCACCATGGGCTGAAATTTAAGCCAAATTAATGTATCATCAGGGCCAGAAAGGTAACTCACCTGGGACACATAGTGTTTGGAGGTGGAATCGAGAGAGAAACGGCGAAGATTGAAGCAGTTAGAGAATGGCCAGTTCCCGTGTCGTAGTCAGAAGTACAGGACTATTACCGAATGTTTGTGCAGGGATTTGCGACCATAGCCGCGCCACTACATCAGCTTACACAGAAAGAGAAGAGTTGCGAGTGGACCAATGAATGCCAGACTGCATTCGAGACACTGTAGCAGAAGATGGCAACCGCTCTGATCGTAGCCATGCCAGAATTTAAACAGCCGTTCATCTTGGACACTGATGCCAGTGGATGTGCGATCGGAGCTGTACTTCCCCATAACATATGCGGACAAGAGAGAGCGGTGGCCTACGGCAGCAGATTCCTAACGAAGGCGGAAAAGGCGTGCTGCGTGACCAGATGTGAGCTGCTCGCCCTTTCGGAAGAAAAACTGAGGGGTAATGCCATCAACGCGCTGAAGCAGACTGAAGTAGAAGACCGTTGTATTTGCAAACCGACTAAGGAACGGAATTCCTAAACCAACCCTTCCTGTTTCTGAAATATTCTTAAAGCCCACAGGGTGTTCTCCTTTAACACGTACAACGATACCAAGGCTTGCATCGTTGAAAGATTCAATTGCATCTTCTAAGGGCGCATGTACAAATATTTTAACTACAAGAACGCAATTAGGTACATCGATGAACTCCAGAAACTTTGTTAAAACTACAATCGGGTCTATCACTACTGTATTCATTAATGGAAAGGAATGAACCATTTCATCGTTATATGGAAAAAATCTGCCCAAACGAGGAACGTTGTAGTAGAATGCAAGTTCTTGTTCAGAATACAAATATGTGAGGCTTGACCAAGTGATACATTATCCACCAGAACCACAGTCACACAATTCAATCACAATGATTTGTGCAGAGGGCAAGACCCGGGGACGAAACGTCCACCAGTAGAATCTCATCTTATACACATACCAATTAAACGCAACATATCACGGTGTTGGAAAAAGATGCCGGAGTACTGACAAGAAGTCATATGACCCAAAGGTCAATATTCTGACTGTATATCTAAAACCATCACAAAAACAAACAAAAAATCCCCTGTGATGATTTGTATCTCAGTCACGCTTTTACGCTGAATGACACGACCACACGGCCTCCAGCACCGGCTAGCGCTGTATTAGATACAATCATTCAAGAGTAATGATGCAGTAGCCCCACCAAGTTTGGTGGAAAGCGATGAACCATGTGACAGTTAGATGGAAAAAGGACCCAAATGGAGAAATTACTAGTAGAATGCAAGTTCTTCTTCAGAACACAAGTCTGTGAGGCCTGACGCTGACCAAGCGCTATATTCTTCACTATGTTAATCGCTATCACAAAGTACAGTCACAATGATTTGTACAGAGGGAAAGACTTGTGGACGAAACGTCCACCAGCAGAATATCACCATATACAGGTAACAATTAAATGCAACATATTACGGTAGTGGAAAAAGATGTCGGCGTACTGACAAGAAGTCATATGACCCCACAAGCCAATATTCTGACTGCATATCTGAAACATCACAAGAAAAAAAACTTATCCCTATGATGAGTTGTATTTCAGCCACGTTGCTGTCCATGTGGACATTCTGAATGACACGACCACACGACCCCCAGTACTGGGCTGTCTTGTGAGGATCAGTGAAGTCCAGGGCAAGTTCGAGAAGAGTTACCTTCTCAACCACGGTGAATGAAGTGGAAGATTTTCAAAGGGGGCCACTGGACACGACGCTTACGAGAAGGAATTACAGTCCACGGTGAAATCCTCCGAGGAGTACTACAATGTGAAACGGATCATAAAAACCGAATGACGTGGAGGCAAGACGTATCACATCGTGATGCATAAAACTGTCCGAGTTCGTTCAATCAATAGGTCCCGGCAGATCAGGTGAAACGGAAAAATGCAGATGTCCAACCGAGTGGAGTTCAGTCTCCCTTCATAGACATAGGTCGACTGCCCCTGAAACCCCAAACCCGAAAAGGACATGTGCGGTTGGCGGTCACATTCTCTAACCCTCCTGTGTGTGTTGTATGTGGGTGAGTTTTACAACGTGACGACCCTTATCACTCTACTCAACCAACCTTGGACGACGAAATATCCGCCTGTGCAGGGTATGCCAAGCCACAAAGGAAAACGGTACGACACGGAGCGTCACACCGACGTTCACCTAACCGGTCACGACCCTATCAACCACCAGTATCAGACCGGCCGACCATCCGGAACAGAAGCTCCCTCCTACCTCTCAAGCTCACCCACAACCGGTCATGACCCAGCCTATCACAGTATGACTCACTCCCACACCACAGACTTCCACTCACCGGGGTAAAACTTATTCTCAAGATGTCTCGTGGGCCCGCACCAGATTCGGGAGAGAAAGTTACCACGCCAAAGGATGCAAACCCAGTCATGGAATTCTGGGGGCAACATCACTTCACCTGCCTCATTGTGCGACCGACAGATAGATAGATATTTCATTCGCCATATAAATACATATAACTTTAAGGAGGGCAGTGCTAACTAAGGTAAAGGCGGAAATAAAACCCCAAAGGGTTTGTTCTATCCCAATAAATATATATGTTCTTAAAGTTGCTTAGTTTAACAAACTAGTTGAATTATATATAATAATGACTGATGAAGAGCGGGTTCAGTGGAGAATAAGTATAGGGTAAATTCGAAATAGATGGGTTTCATCTTAGCTTTAAAAAGCGACGATGATGAAATTGATTTTAGCAGTAATAGGAGTTTGTTCAAGCATGACGCATTTCGTCCAGAATCTCGTTCGACACGCCAACAGCATGATTGTCCCCACCCTTCGCCTGGGTGGTGCGTACGGAGAATGGCAGGTGGAGTACGAGACGCTGCCCAATGTCACCTATGTGGAAAGGCTGCCCACGCTGGGTTACTTTGAACCGGACTCCTTGGTCGTCATCGCTGATCTCATGGCAAAAACCGATGCTCGGACGACTCAGCTCTTTACCAAAGGCAGTCATCATCGGCGGCTCATTTGGCGATGCATATCGCATGCTGTTAGCAAAATACGAGCGTACCGTGCAAGATCTTTTGTGGTACGTTTTGTAACTTGTGTCTAATTCCGCTTAACCTGGGGCTAGGGGCCGTATGAACGCATGCATTTCGAGATTCTCATAGTGTTCATATGAACAGTCACAATCAAAGCGTGATTGAGATACATCATACTCTGGTTAACGACTTCACAACGAAATTCATATGGATTAAGAATACTGATCAGCGATACGGATTTGATATTTCTGGAACATCATGATGTTTTACTGACATCATTGAAAACTGTTGGCCACTTCTCTCTTGCTGGAAAGTAGCCTAGTTTTATGTATACTCTGATTTATTCTTCCAATTGGCGCTAACGTTATTCTATGAACTAGGTCTTTGGATTATGGACGTGGAAACTCTTCAATGGTCAACGGTTGAATATTGATTGACGGACTAGACGCTCGTATTCAGCACCATCTGCTTTGTGCAAAATCTATCAGTAAAAACAAGAAGCATTGAACCATCAGTTTGCTTGCTCATTACCTGAAGGTGTTTACAAACCCTACAGATACCACTCAAATTTTGCGCATTGCGGGAAGAATGTTCCCCGGTCGCAACCAGTTCCTCCACACTCCATCACACAGGTAACTCTACCAGGTAGCCGGAGCGAACATGGCTCCATCTCCCCAAACGCGCTCCTTTGTACTTCCGAAACTCTCTTTCTCTACTATTCTTCGAGTGCGCAGGCATATATCACTCCCAGTCTGACTCTACTGGGCAAGAGAGAATATTATAGATGCAAAATCAAATGACGGCTTTTGATTGGACAGGAGCAACCGTTGATGCGTCTGTTAGGGAGTTAAGTAAGGCATTATGGTGTTGTGTGGGGATTCGCCTTCTCTTGCTGCATGTATTGCTATGCAAATAACCTTGGAGTGCCTGGGGCATAGTCAGCACCTCCGAAAGTGCCCTTTCTCTACTATACCTTAGTGCTTATACGCGTTTCACCTCCAGTCTGGCTCTACCCGATACGATCTATAAAAAGAACAGGGGTTTTCACAGCAAAACCTCCGTACAATGTCTCAGCGTAGGGCGATGACGACATCGGGGACCACCAAGTCTCAACATGTTTTAGTCCGTGGTGTGAATGGATTGATACATACACCTAGTATTATATAATATCATGGTACGTATCTCGCGCAAAAGATAAAAACAACTGTTATGTTATGATAAAGCGTTAAGATAGGGCGTTAAGGCGATAAGATAGGTTTTTTTTATTTGATTTTATTCACCAATGAATGCATACAGTCATAAAAGAAATGGCGGTCATAAAAGAAACAGTAGTTGTAATATTAGAAAATACACGCCAGACGAGACAAATGGCGGGAATAAAACCCCACGGGGCTTGTTCTATCCCATAAATAACAAATTGAATAACTTGCGGAAGGTGAAAAGAATAATACAAAAAGAGAATGCACATATGAATTTATAATGTGAGGTAGGTCAGTTTCCAGTAAAATAGTCTTTCAATTTGGATTTAAATAAGAAAATGGAATCGATACATTTCATAGCTGCAGGTAATTTGTTCCACTCTCTAGAGCCTTTGGTTTTGAGAGAATAGAAAGATAAGTTTGAATAATAGAACGGTCTGAACAAGTTAACTTCTTGACCCCGTGTACTGTAACGGTGTATTTCCGATTGTTTCCTGAAATATGCTCGAAAATTTAATGGTAGTTTACGAGGATGATGGAAAAATTTGTGAACCAATAGTAGGCATTGATATATATTAAGATTATCTAGTTGCAAAATTTTGTACTTTGTGAATAATGGCAATGTATGATCACGTTTTGACTCTCAAAGCACGTTTTTGGAGTAAGGATAGGGGGTTTAAATGTGTGGTGTAAAGGCGTTACAGTAAAATTTCCCACAAAGATCTAAGGGCAAATATACTAGGTTTCTGCTTTCTCTACTACTAAGAGGCAACTGAACTTCTTCCCTTGATTTTTACTTTCCCGAAATTGAGAAACTACAAAATCCCACAACATTCCCATTTCTATGACTCACCAGGTGTAAAGTCCATGTTCCGCTGTTTTCGGGGAAAACATGCACCCTCTCGGCAGGTCACGGGCCGCTGGGAACCGATATTAGCCCATCTAGACCTGGTTGATAGGCGTTTTCCATCTTTTAGGGTCCGTGTTTCCGGATTTTTTTTTCCGGGAGAAGTTTTACATGCATCCACCCCTGACTTGATCGGCCTGGACCCCAAAACGTCCATTCCAATGCCCTTTTCCCACAAATATCTGCCTGCGCATGCGCACCATAGCCTTACTTCCACGCCACACCCATCCATTCGGACCCTACTTCACGAGTACTTCACTTTGATACCTCACACAACCCAGTCGGACCAATATTGATCCACCGCGACCCCAAAAAGTCCACGTCAGACGCATGCGCACGATAACTTTTCAGCGAAATTCACCCAATGGCAACGAGACCCCCATCATCGTGTTCTATAGCTCGAGACAGAGAAAAACGTGTGCCACAACCCATACCGCAAATGTCCATGAGTGGGTTCCTCATTGGGATTAACATTGAAATAACTGATTCGTACGGTCTTATTTGGGGTCAGATAACTTTTGCTGGGCCGTCACGTGCCCGGAAGTGACCTTTGACCCGGACGTGATTTTTGACCAGGATGTGACTATTGAACCGGAAGTGACGTCACCGGAAGTCACGTGATCCGTGACGTCATCAGCCTCAGCCTCAATACTTATAAATTTGCCGTTTATATACTACTAATGCCATATCATCTACAACGAGATTAAACATAGATGGGCTAAAGCTATCCTCGAGGATTCTTCTTCTGTCAGAGCCTCCTATTGTCGGTGTAACATCCTCTGATTGATTGGACCAAAAAAATGAGAGAAAAAAATGCTGTTAATCTTTATCATTAAGAAACACAGGAGGCTTCCGGGGAGTGAGGGAGATGGGGATGGGCCCAAGCCTGACAATGAATACAAAGGACATTACTTTATCACCCGCATAGGGAGATTAGTAGTATAGTCTAAGCATTTAAGGCCGCATTCGCCTCAGTGCGCATGCGCGAGATTCCCAAAAAACCAGGCGTGGGGAGGTCATGGGGAGGTGTGTGCAGGAGTGTTCTGCGCAAGTATGACGTCACTTCTGGTCTGCGTGGATCAGGCGTGACCTTGGGGATGTATTCCTCCGTGGTGATGCGGTCTGGCGGTGATGCGGTCTGCCTCCGCGGACAGAAAGTAGTCCCAAATACGTGGGTTTTCGTGAGGATGTTCGGCAATCTTCAGGGGCGAGAGGGGCCCCTTTGTGGACCGGTTGGGTCGAGTGAGGTGTCAAAGTGAAGCGCTCCTCCAGGGCTATCCATTCATGGGTGGATGCATGTAAAATTAAGATTTGTCTCCGAAAATATAAAAAGCGGAACACGGACTTTACACCTACAATAGGGGAAAACTCCTATCAACCCTATCCAAAAGGGTGAATATCGGTCCCCCGGGCTTATCGGGGTCTGCCTATCAAGTCATGGGTGGGTGCATGTAAAATGAGGATTTGTCCCCGAAAATATAAAAAGCGGAACACGGACTTTACCCCTACAATAGAGGAAAACACCTATCAACCCTATCCCAAAGGGCTAATATCGGTCCCTGGGCTTATCAAGCCTGCTGAGAGAGGTAGGGTGGGGGAGTGGGTGTATGTAAATTTAGGATTTGTCCCGAAAATATAAAAAGCGGAACACGGACTTTACTTCTACAATAGGGGCCTGTATTATACAATATATGAAAAAAATGCCTATATGGGGTATGGGGGTGGTCATTTTTATTTTTTTTTTATTTTACTATGGATTGTTTGGTCTTGTTTTTCACGTCTCGCCACGAAAAACACGATGGGAAGGTGAAATTTTTCGAAAAAGTCACGGAGGTCTGGATATAGGCTTATACTGGCTATGGAGGAGAGGTTCATCCTGGAAAATTCACACATGTTCATTGCGATATGGGTTGTTTGGTCTTGTTTTTCACGTCTCGCCACGAAAAACACGATGGGAGGGGTCCCGAAGGTAAGCAGTGAAATTTTTCGAAAAAGTACCGGGTAGGTCTGTATATAGGCCCATACTGGCTATGGGAGATAGGTCCATACTGGGAAATTCACACATGTTCATTGTGATATGGGTTGTTTGATCTTCTTTTTCACGTCTCACCATGTAGAACACGATGGGAGGGGTCTCGAACTTAAGCGGTGAATTTTTTTGAAAAGTACCGGGTAGATCTGTATATAGGCCCATACTGGCTATAGGGGATAGGTCCATACTGGGAAATTCACACATGTTCATTGCGATATGGGCTGTTTGGTCTTGTTTTTCACGTCTCGCCACGAAAAACACGATGGGAGGGGTCTCGAAGCTAAGCGGTGAAATTTTGTTTGAAAAGTTCACGGAGGTCTGTACATAGGCCCATAGGCCTGCTGGCTCAGTGCATAGGTCCATACTGGGTGGACGTTTTGGGGTGTAGGTGAGCCCCTAGTGGTCCTATAATGTCGTATGAGGTCTTATTTTGAAGCTCTCGCGAAGGAACATCCGCCGACTGGACTAATGTATCGTCCGTTTTCAATATTCTGCCGTTTTCAATCTGGCCGTAGTATAGAAAGCAGGCATTTTACGGGTGCGTGGGGGTGTATTTGGAGTAGAGATGGACCACTATTGGTTCAAATGGGTGGTCAAAGTGTCAAAGTGAAGCTTTTGTAGAGTGGAGTCAGAATGGCGTGTTTTTTATTGCAAGTCGCGTCAATCTGCGCATGCGCAGTTGGGTGTAGTAGGTAAAGTGGTCATTTTGGGGGATGCATGGGGTGTGTTTGGGGTAGAGATGGACCACTATTGGTCCGAATGTGTCGTGGGAGGTGTTATTTTGTAGCTCTCGGGGTGCAGACCCCAATTTGAGGACTGTCCACAGGATCTGTGACGTCATCGGTGACGTCATCAGTACGAGTAGTAGCGAAAGTGAGCATTTTGGGTAAGTGAAGGAAGGTATTTGGGGTAGAAATGGACCACTATTGGTCCGAATGCGTCGTGGGAGGTGTCATCTTGTACATCCCGGGGGTGAACATCCCCGGGATGTACATCCCGTTTTGAGGGATGTTCGCGTCATCTGTGACGTCATTGGTGACGTCATCAGTACGAGTAGTAGCGAAAGTGGGCATTTTGGGGCAGTGAAGGAAGGTATTTTGTGTAGAGATGGACCATTCATATCTGTCAGACATTATACCATATCTTTGCTGTGTTATACCACATCTGCCCTGCATTATACCAAATCTGTGCTGCATTATACCATATCTGTCCTGTGTTATACAATATGTCCTGTATTATACCAAATCTGTCCTGTATTGTACCATATTTGTCCTCTATTATACCATATATGTCCTGTATTATACAAAATCTGCCCTGTATTATACAGTATCTGTCCTGTATTATACCAAATCTGTGTTGTATTATATCAAATCTGTGCTGTGTTATACAGTATCTGTCCTGTATTATACCAAATCTGTGCTGTATTATACCATATCTATCCTGTATTGTATCATATATGTCCTGTATTATACAATATATGTTCTATATTATACAATATTTGCCCTCTATTATACCATACCTGCGCTTTATTATACCATATCTGTGATGTATTATACAATATTTGTCCTGTATTATACCATATCCGTGGTGTATTATACAATATCTGTCCTGTGTTATACCATATCTGTGCTGTATTATACAATATCTGTCCTGTATTATACAATATATGTCCAGTATTATGCAATATATGTTCTGTATTATACCAAATTTGTGCTGTATTATACAGTATCTGTCCTGTATTGTACCATATATGTCCTGTATTATAACATATCTGCTCTGTATTATACAATATTTTCCCTCTATTATGTCATATCTGTGCTGCATTATACGATATCTTTGCTGTATTATACCATATCTGTCCTGCATTTGACCAAATCTGTGCTGTATGATAACATATCTGTCCTGCATTATGCCATATCTGTGCTGTATTATACCATATCTGTCCTGAATTATAGCATATCTGTGCTGTATTATACCATATCTGTCCTGTGTTATACAATAAACAGTGCCGGATCATGAGCCAATGGCGCCGATAGATGTCACTCACTGGATGGTCTTCGTGTAACAGATCGCTAGGAACATTTATGGGTTCGTCCGCGAAGTGTACTTTGCTCTCCACGTCGTACAAGATCTGGCCCAAGGTCTTGTCGTCGGAATCTGACTGTTGAATTATGGCGACATCATCAACGGCACTCGTGTGATGGGTGGGAGTTCCCGCTGTCTCGATACTGGTGCCTACGGGCTCCTCTACCTGCAAACGTGGCTGCGTGTGCGTTGGTGCACGTAGTACAAGTGAACATCTTGGTGGTTGACAAGAGTGTCTGATGAAACGGCCAGGCCGGTTCCCTTTTATAGCACGCTAGCTGGTGATCTATTTTTAGCACACTCAGTTCAATTACCCCCTTTTCGAGGACCGAGATGTACTGGTGTACAATTGAGTCGCATTGCGCGCGTGTGTGTGTATGTGTGGGCAGTGGATTTTACATCCGGGACCTTGTCAACATCCGGGTTTCCCAGTGGGTTTTTCCCGTCGTTCCTCCATCTTCCATCCGGGTACTGTGGTTTTATATCCGGGTCTTCATCATGTTTACATGTTTACTGTCACGTGACCATTACACAGCAGACTTCAACGATCAGCATGTGAACATATAGAGAATATGCGCCATATTACGATATCCGTCATTGCATGGGTGAATGCGTTCATTCGATGGGGTGGTTAATGAGTTTAGCCACAAAAAACGTGACATTGGTCTCTCTATCCACCTGCCAATTTGCGTTGGGGCGTTGTTGACAGGCCCATTCTGAGGGATTCACGGTCTGCAGCTGCTCTAGCATCGTCTCCAGTGACGCACGATTGGTAATGGTGAACGGCTGGTCAAATACTCTGATGTTGGCACTGCAATAGACATACCGAGGTTTCTCTGTCTCCGTATGCTCCAGCACATAGCCAAAAGCGACATTTAATTAGAAGGCCGTAGATTGGTCATTGAAGATGGCTTCCACGTAGCTGCGTAGACGGGCGAGGTCGGTCAGTCGGAAATTGTAGATATCTTGAATAGGGCATGAAGCAAGCACCAGTATTGAGACAGCGGGAACTCCCACCCATCGCACGAGGGCCGATGATGATGTCGCCCTAATTCAAGAGTCAGATTCCGACGACAAGACCTTGGGCCAGATTTTGTACGACGTGGAGAGCAAAGTACACTTCGCGGACGAACCCATAAATGTTCCTAGCGATCTGTTACACGAAGACCATCCAGTGAGTGACATCTATCGGCGCCATTGGCCCATGATCCGGCACTGATTCCACCGTCATCGCCCGATTCAAGATACCTACAATTCCGACTGACCGACCTCGCCAGCCTACGCGGCTACGTGGAAGCCATCTTCAACGATCAAACTACGGCCTTCAAGTTGAATCTGGCGTTTGGTTATGTGCTGCAGCATAAGGAGAGAGTCCAAGTCCGATACTTTTACCCGAGCAGTAACATCCGGGTATTTGACCAACCGTTTACCATCATTAACCGGGCGTCGCTAGATACGATGCTGGAGAAACTGGACACCGTGGGTCCCTTGGAAAGGGCCCAACAACAACGCCCCAACACCAAGTGGACAGTGGAGAGGGTGACCAATGTTACGTTTTCGTTACCAAGCTGACCGACCACCCCATCGGTTGAACGCGTCACCCGTGCACTGATGAATACCATAACGTGCCGTACATACTCTATATGTTTACATGCTGATCGTTGACTTGAGCTCAGTAAACACTTGTACCTAATGTGACGGTGCGTTAAATAATAAAACATGGTGTTTGATATTTCAATTTGTTTTGCTGTAAACATACTAAACATACCCAGGGCGGCTCCCCAAGTCTGGGTATGATGTAACATTGGGAATAATAAACTGTATGAACATTGCTGAACTTGTTGTTATTCATGACAACCGCTATGCGATTGTATAATACAGAATACATATTGTATAATATAGGACATATATGATACAACATAGGACAAATATGGTATAATACAGCACAGATTTGATATAATACAGGACAGATACGGTATAATACAGCAGAGATTTGGTATAATGCAGGACAGATAGGGTATAATATAGGGGAAATATTGTATAATACAGAGCAGATATGGTATAATACAGGACATATATGGTACAATACAGGACAGATACTGTATAATACAGCACAAATTTGGTATAATACAGAACATATATTGCATAATACTGGACAGATATTGTATAATACAGGACAGATATTGTATAATACAGCACAGATATGTTATAACACAGGACAGATATTGTATAATACAGCACAGATATGGTATAACACGGGACATATGTGGTACAATACAGGACGGATACTGTATAATACAGCACAAATTTGGTATAATACAGAACATATATTGCATAATACTGGACAGATATTGTATAATACAGGACAGATATTGTATAATACAGCACAGATATGGTATAACACAGGACAGATATGGTATAATATAGCACAGATATGGTATAATAGAGGGCAAATATTGTATAATATAGAACATATATTGTATAATACAGGACATATATGGTACAATACAGGATAGATTTGGAATAATACAGCACAGATTTGGTATAATACAGGACAGATACTGTATAAAACAGGGCAGATTTGGTATAATACAGGACATATATGGTATAATAGATGACAAATATGGTACAATACAGGACAGATTTGGTATAACACAGGACAGATATTGTATAACGCAGGACAGATATGGTATAATACAGCACAGATTTGGTATAATGCAGGACAGATGTGGTATAACACAGCAAAGATATGGTATAATGCGTGATAGATATGGATGGTCCATCTCTACACTAAATACCTTCCTTCACCGCCCCAAAATGCCCACTGTCGTTACTACTCGTACTGGTGACGTCACAGATGACGCGAACATCCCTCAAATCGGGATGTACACCCCGAGAACTACAAGATCAGATCTCCCACGACGCATTCGGACCAATATTGGTCCATTTTTACCCTAAAACACACCCCCATGCACCCCCCAAAATGCCCACTTTACTTACTACACCCAACTACGCATGCGCAGGTTGACGCGTCTTGCTATAAAAAAACACGCCATTCTGGCTCTACCCCACAAAAGCTTCACTTTGACACTTCCCACGACCCATTTGGACCGATAGTGGTCCATCTCTACCCCCAAAACACCCCCACGCACCCCCAAAATGCCTGCTTTCTATACTACGGCCAGATTGCGCATGCGCAGAATATTGAAAACGGACGATACATTAGTCCAGTCGGATGTTCCTCCGCGAGAGCTTCAAAATAAGACCTCATACGTCACTATGGGACCACTAGGGGCTCACCTAAACCCCAAAACGTTCACCCAGTATGGACCTATGCCTGAGCCAGTAGGCCTATGGGCCTATATACAGACCTCCGTGAACTTTTCAAAAAAACTTCACCGCTTAACTTCTAGACCCCTCCCATCGTGTTCTACATGGTGAGACGTGAAAAACAAGACCAAACGGCAATGAACATGTGTGAATTTCCCAGTATGGACCTACCCCCCAATAGCCAGTATGGGCCTATATACAGACCTACCCGGTACTTTTCAAAAAATTTCACCGCTTACCTCCGAGACCCTTCCCATCGTGTTTTACGTGGCGAGACGTGAAAAACAAGACCAAACAACCCGTAGTAAAATCCACAAAAAAAGAGTTAACTCTCCCGGCAAAATGCGGCTTTAAATCCACTTACTATACTACTTTCTTCTGTTCTTAGTAGAAAAGTGGAGAACTTGTTTGCGCGAGCATCAAGTTGCAGGTGCACTCTTACTGGATCTGTGTAAGGCATTCGATTGCATGCCACATGAGCTACTTTCGGAGAAATTAAAGGTGTACGGATTTTCAGATAATTCCTGTAAATTCCTTGGCAGTTATCTGTCTGGTCGCAGACAGCGTGTTAGGCTTCGTGACTACTGTAGTGAATGGAGAGATATCATTAAGGGTGTTCCCCAGGGATCCGTATTAGGACCGATTTTATTTAATATCTTTATGAAGGACATCTTCCTTTTCATTTCTAAAGCGGATTTGGCAAATTATGCCTATGAAAACACGCCTACTGCGATGGGATCAAGCATTTTTGTTTGGCTCTGAAATCCATATGACGTTAAATATAAATAACTGTCTGTTACTACTCAAGATCATGTAAAACTCCTCGGTGTGAATATTGACAAACAGTTAAATTTTGATATACATATGAATCAATTCTGTAGGGAGGCCTAACAAAAAGTGAATGTATTATCTAGATTGAGCTACATGTTGGATATTAAGTGTCAACTCAATATTTTCAGTAGGATGGATGGTACTAATAGGATGGAACGCGTCCATTATAGAGCATTAAAAGTGGTGTTTGGTGACTTCTCTGGCTCTTACGAAGCCATGTTAAATAAGGCGAAGGCGAATAATCTTGAATTATCCAGATTTAAATCCACTGCAGTCCAGGTTTACAAAATTCTAAACGACATTTCACCAACATATATATCAAATCTTATTGAGATTAAGCAGGATATAAACCATATCAGAGATGGACAGCACACTCGGAATCTCCCATTTTTTAGAACCAAGAAATATTGTCTGCATAGTTTTATGTTTTTAGCTTCAATGATATGGAATTGTCTCCCTTTAAACTTAAGGCAGAGCTCGGATTTTAAGAGGATACTGAAGACTTGGGATGGGCCACAATGCAAATGTTCAGTGTGCTCCCGAAAATAGTTTTTATGTGACACATAGATGTGGTTCCTTATAGTAATGTTTTTATTCGATGTTATTTTTTACCTATGTATGTTCATTTTATCTGATGTCGGATTGACTAGCCACCGGCTAATGTTTGTATGTTGTAAAAATATCTCCGAACATAAATAAAGTTATCAATCAATCAAATATGGTTAGATAAGTTATTACGAGGACTTGATTACAATGTAGAACCTCGTCCACAATCATCTACTTTTATGACAAATGACAGTCCATATTCGATGATATGAGTCTAGCAATGTCTGGTATAGAATTTGTGAAGGTTTTACCATAACATCTCAGAAATGGCGATTATTTCGATCCTGTTGTGAGAAATCTGATAATACTCGATGACCTTATGATTGAGGCTAAGCAGGATACGAGAATTTCATACCTGTTTACCAAAGGATCTCACCACGACAATGTATCAGTTATTTACATAGTACCGGTACAGAACTTGTTCGACCAGGTCAATGAAAAAGCTAAGTTTTCAAAATCAGACTTCAGTTACGTATTCTCTCGATAACATCTATGTATTTACTTGGATGTATACATCTACGCGGGTCTGTTGATTAGAATGGAATGGTTATATTATTATTGTGTTTTCCAATACGAGGTTGGTCTTCAATTTATGAGTTTGAAGACTGTGATAGCATAAACTACCAAAGTATTGCCAAGTGTATCTACAATGTATATCGTCGTCTATTTATTGTATGATATATAATAATAGTGTCGTCACATTGTCTGAGATTTGAAACAGAAGACAACTGATTTCACCCCGCACTCTGATATCACTGGGCGTACAGTCACGATTCATATCCTATGGTAGAGATCTTGCGAATGGGAGTGACATAAAGTGTTTAAATATCGTACTGGACAATGGCCCGTAAAATCATTAAAGATGATGTGGGCCTATATCTCCCCGTGTAAAGCCTGAAATTTACTGAACATGTTATCCTTTAATCTGATTCATGTGGTTTCAAACTGTACAATATTACATCGGTCGTTTTGATTCCTGAATTGGAATGATGTTGACCTATATGCCCGCCTAGCGGGCTATTTCATCGCTAGTTATTCTAAATCCTGGTTGAATTTCGTGATCAAGCGATTCATCATTCATAGTCTAGGGGAGGTAACTCCTACCGTGAAAATATAATATTCGTATTTGATCGGTATATATACCGAATATTCAGACCAGAAATTACATTATCGTCCGGTTCATGCTACACTACACTTATATAGCATTAATCTCAGTACCTCGATTGAGTCTTTTCCTGACAATCAGCTACAAAACTATGTCTTTGATTCGATGTTTTTAGCTTCACAAATAAGGAGGTCACGTGACCATGTAGGAGTTCCCCGCAAGCGAAGTGAAGGTATGTGGGTCTTTGATCTATGACATTTTATTTCGTGTTTTTTCAAATTTACTTCAGTTTAACACCTAAAGTATAACAACTAGAGGACACATAAGCCAATTCGGACCAAGTTTCAATGGTGGTTTTTGCCACAGAAAGTCATTTAGAGGTCAGATTGATCCGGTTGTTGTTCGCCTGATGTGGGACCAGTTTTCGACTGTCAAAAGTATGCAAATAAACTTGCGATATATCTTGTTTATCTACTTCCTCTTTACAAATGGGCTGATCAAAGCCACTTATTGGTGTATAACAATGAACACCCGTTTACAGATTCAAGAAAATAACACATTTCTGCATCGTTTTTAGCATTTGAGCCTGACATGCCTCTGTCATGCATGTATGCAGATGCAGTCCTAAATAGTCGGAGGCATGCACGGTTCGAATCAGTTTGATGTGTGTTTGTGTGTAGAGGCGGGGTTGGGGCGGGGGGAGGGGGCTGTCACCTACGCAGCACAGTCCATAGACTCAGTTACTTTTGGATGTGTTTGAAGGGTTGAACTTGAGCTTTATCATGTTCATGCATATTCTGCAATTTGGAGTTCGGTGTTGGTGTCAGTGATTGAACCAGCCTTTTCTGCCTATCAACCATTTATTTGGTTAGTTTCAAGCTCCAACTCAGCTATAGTCTATAGTATAGATGAAGAGAAATTCATTTTTAAAAATAGCAAGAGTGCTGTAGATCACACTCATAAATTTCTAATTTCTCCAGGTTATAACCTTGTGAGAATTTCTCCAGGTTATAACCTTGTGAGAATTTTGTTTGGTGAGTGCTGTTTTTCACTCAGGCCTGGACTAAAATTTTAGGACTGTGATTGTATGGGATTGACTGTGTGATCACACTCCTCAAAAACGAATCACTGGAAATTGGATCTGAATGTTGTGGAAATGTTTTATTGATTCCTCGTAAAGGAACTGGAATCCAGACAATATGACCAGAATTAATTGAATGCATTAAATTGAATCAAACTTTGAAATAAAATTACTGTTAGTGAGTTTATAAAAGGTGTGAAATTTCATTGCTGTATGAAGAATTAGCTCCGAAATATCGGCGAAAAACGTCTGGAATAGATTATCTGGTCTAATACAATGGGTTACTCTCAGCTTTAAAGATGTAATCAGCCTCAGAATCGATGGATTTTGTAAACTCTCTCCCGTCTGATTTTTAGCAGCAAAGTTTGCTAAAACATCATAGCTATTATATGTGATAATAGTGGGATTGCCATATACAACGAATGCAAGAATATCTTGTCAGGGAAACTTGAAACTCTGCCCGCCATTGAATATGTGCTGTGCGTGGAGAAGAAAACCGTCTGAGTGACGTACATGTAGCGGCGCCCACGAATCTGAATGCTGAACAGCTGCAGCCATGTGATAATATCATGGCTTGTGCCTTTGCTTCGGTAGAGTGGCAGGACATACGTAGGTAGAATGCACCACACGTGTAAACGCTTGTTGACACGGCCATCGAAAAACAAACGGCATGCCATGCCGTTTATTTTTAAAGAAAATTTCTTCTATTTTCTCATGAATGGTGGAAACAAGTTGAGTTGTTTATGGTTAAATGTGTTCTATTTTGTACCTGTCGTAACATATGTCACTTTCGCGGAGTTTGGTAGAGATCGATTCCAGCCTAGATTTGAGGCTGATTACATCTTTAATTCTAATGTTTGAAAATTCTACATGTACTTTGGCTGTACAGTCTCATGACTAAGGAAAACTAGTCCAGAGGAGGAAATAACAACCTTTGAAAATGGGTGTGATTTTGATGAAATAAAGAAATGACAACGATGATACAAATGAATTCAAACCTGTGAGCAAGTCTTGGTACATGTAGCTCTGTGGAGACCACAAAAAGTCAACGGAAGATGGTGGTTCTGTTTTAACGGATGCATTGTGTGAAGTAATGACATACCCCCTTGTGATCTTGGGATATAAACGAAAACACATGTACATGACTTTCCAAGATTTACGAATGAGTGAGCACAAAATTGCTCAGTTATATGTGAGTGGGGGGAGGGGGCGACATTTTTCTTACAAATGGGCTAGAATTCTTTAAATTGATGCAAGTTTCCTCCTATGTTTGATGCATGCTAATTGCTTGTATGGACTTCATTTCAATGTTTCCCAGGATTCTTTGCACACCATCACCATGTGTCGGTTAACTTTATTTGGATTGGCTCATTTCCTGCTACAAAACGAGCCACCCCCGGTCCTTCGCTACCCATGGTGCGTGTGGTGTGAACACACCCCCCTTTTTGACCGTAATTTTTTTAGGGGGGACATTTCATTCCCAATTTAACCTCAAAATTACGCTAAAATACAGGAAAGCAAGCGTAAAAATTCAAAATTTTCTTGGGGGGGGGGGGTGCATGCCCCCAGACCCCATTAAGAATTTGCACCCTTGGCATGCATTCCTGGGATGGTAGGAAATTGGGAAATTGAAAACATTTGCACCCCCTCCCCTCTGTTTGAAAATCCTAGTGACAGGCCTTATTGCCTTATTTGCGTGTAATGTAGGGTATATATTTTTTGTTGACTGTAATTAGCTCAAGATATGAAATAAATGAGGAATTGCTGCTGATGGATTGTTCTTGTTTCAGTAGGGGCATGGGAGAAGTTAAACAGTACTATGGTGTGACGAGTAGGGAGAAGACGATTTACACGGCGTCCTTCCATCATGAGTAAGTCTTCACATTCTACAGGGTGGTGGGCGTTCAGGCCTCGAGGCTAACCACAGCATTTGGCAATTACTGATATGAATGTAGAAGCAAAATCAGTTCATCTCAGCTATTTTTATCCTGGTGAATTTGGGTTGTGCAAAATGCCACAAAATGTTTGCTGAGGCAGGTTTCCTATGCACGAGGGCTAGGGGTCTATCATCAAGTGTAAATCTGAAGTGTGCCCCAAATTAACCTTGAACAGCCTGATTGTTTTTATCAATTAACTTAAATTAAGTCATTAAAAAAATGCGCCAATTGAAGCCTACATGAGGAGTTTCTGACCTCCACTTTTTATCACAGAAGATTGCAGATGGAAAAGCAGTAAGAATGTGTTATAACATGTTATAAGATCATCTCATGGGTTGTGCAAAATGCCACAAAATGTTTGCTGAGGCAGGTTTCCTATTCACGAGGGCTGGGAGTCTGTCATCAAGTGTAAATCTGAAGTGTGCCCCAAATTAACCTTGAACAGCCTGATTGTTTTTATCAATTAACTTAAATTAAGCCAATACAAAATGCGCCAATTGAAGCCTACATGAGGAGTTTCTGACCTCCACTTTTTATCACAGAAGATTGCAGATGGAAAAGCAGTAATTATGTGTTATTATACAGATATTGCATGCTGTGAGGTGTGATATCAAGATTTGTCAGCTCGAGAAGGTGATGTTCAACGAGTGCGAAGCACGAGTTGAACATCACCTTCGAGAGCTGACAAATCGTGATATCACACCTCACAGCATGCAATATCTGTTTTATTATAACGAAAAAACCCCATAAACAATACAAATAGACGTACAGTGTAAAGAGAAAACCAAGGCAACGTAAAACGCTTTCCGTCTGTACACGCCATCGTGATTACAGTGGAAGGACAGCACAACATACGACAATGCTACGAAAGAGTCTGTTCACGGGCGATAACTGCGCGAGACCGTGTGACATTGCCTCTGCCGTGTGACGTCAGCGCGTGATCGTGTGATATCGGCGCGAGATCGTGGGACATCACATTGGCGAGCTGTTTTTTCATAAGACATCGAGAATTGCGGAATATCACGTGATGGTGTCTCAACCAATTAAAATAAACGAATACGCAGTGAGGTATAATAAAACATGTTATAAGATCATCTTATATTTTACTTGCAGGCAAAGTACATGACTATGATGAGATTCAAAGGGCTTCAAAAGAAAGACATGACATAGTTACCAAGTATGACAAGGTAAGACATGACATATCTACTAAGTATGATAAACTAAGATACAAAATTGTTACCAAGTATGATGAGGTAAGACACATGATAGTTACCAAGTATGATAAAGTAAGACATGACATAGTTACCAATTATGACAAGGTAAAACATGACGTAGTTACCAAGTATTATAAGGTAAGACACGCTATAATTACCAAGTATGATAAGGTAAGACATGACATAATTACCAATTATGATAAGGTAAGACATGACATAGTATTGATAATGCAAGACATGAAACAGAACCAAGTATCATAAGGTGCGACATAACATAGTTACCAAGTATGATAAGGTGGGACATGACATAGTTACCAAGTATGATTTAGACAAGACACACCATAGATAACCAGTATGATGAAGTATTCTTTACATGACATAGTTACCAAGTATGATAAGGTAAGACATGACATACTTACCAAGTATGGTAAGGTAAGACATGATATAGTTACCAAATATGTCAAGGTAAGACACGCCATAGTTACCATGTAGAATGAGATAAGACCTGGTATAGTTACCAAGTATGATAAGGTAAGATGGAAAATTGTTAACAAGTATGATCAGATAAAACATGATGTAGTTACCAAGTATGATAAAGTAAGACATGACAGTTACCAAATATGATTAGGTAAGACACAACGTAATTACCACGTCTGTTAAGGTAAGACACAACATAGTTACCAAGTATAAGAAGGTAAGACACAACATATTTATCATGTATGATAAGGTAAGACAAGACATAGTTACCAAGTATGATGAGGAATGACACAGCATATTTTTCAAGTATGATACGGTAATCTAAGACATAGCATAGTTACCAAGTATGATAAGGTACATGTAGGACATGACATAGTTGCAAAGTTTTATAATGTCCGACACAACATAGTTACCATGTATGACATGGAAAGATACAACATAGTATGATAAGGTAGGACATAGTTATCAAGTATGATAAGCTGGCAAACGACATATTTACTAAGTATGATAAGATAAAACACAACATAGTTGCCAAGTATAATAGGTAAGTCATGAAATTATGTTAAACACAACCTAGTATAAGGTAAGACCTGACATGACATATTTATCAAGTATGACATCTTGCAGTAAGACATTAGACATGACCTTGCATTTTACTGGGCTGATTCACTATTAAAGGATACAATCGACCTGGTCAAAACAAAGGACTGATTACTACATAGTTGACAAGTATGATAAGCGAGCCTGAATATAAGCACCTGATATTTCTAATAAACCCGTTCCAAATTACCACAACAGACCCTCAAATTACTACAATTGCAAAGAATGCATACCACCGAGTGCCTTTGTAAATAAACAATAGAATTGAATGACTTTATATAATATAATTTACATGTGGCTGTACTGATTTCTGTCCCATCCCAGATATCTCCGGTCCCCTACTTGTGATTTCTGTCCAATCTCAGAGATCTCTGGTCCCCTACTTGTTGTGATTTCTGTCCCATCCCAGAGATCTCCGGTCTCCTACTTGTTGTGATTTCTGTCCCATCTCAGAGATCTCCGGTCTCCTACTTGTTGTGATTTCTGTCCCATCCCAGAGATCTCCCTTCTCCTATTTGTGATTTCTGTCCCATCCCAGAGATCTCTGGTCCCCTACTTGTTGTGATTTCTGTCCCATCCCAGAGATCTGGTCTCCTGCTTGTTGTGATTTATGCCCCATCTCAGAGATCTCCCTTCTCCTAGTTGTGATTTCTGCCCCATCCCAGAGATCTCCCTTTTCCTACTTGTTGTCATTTCTGTCTCATTCCAGAGAACTCCCTTCTCCTTCTTGTTGTGATTTCTGTCCCATCCCAGAGATTTCCGGTCTCCTATTTCTAATTCTTGTGATTTCTGTCCCATCCCAGAGATTTTCCTTCTCCTACTTGTTGTGATTTCTGTCCCATCTCAGAGATCTCCCTTCTCCTACTTGTTGTGATTTCTGTCTCATCCCAGAGATCTCCCTTCTCCTACTTGTTGTGATTTCTGTCCCATCCCACAGATCTCCCTTCTCCTACTTGTTGTGATTTCTGTCTCATCCCAGAGATCTCCCTTCTCTTACGTGTTGTGATTTCTGTCCCATCCCAGAGATCTTCCTTCTCCTACGTCTTGTGATTTCTGTTCATCCCAGATATATCCCTTCTCCTACTTGTTGTGATTTCTGTCTCATCCCAGAGATGTCCCTTCTCCTACGTGTTGTGATTTCTGTCCTATCCCAGAGATCTCCCTTCTCCTATGTCTTGTGATTTCTGTGCTATCCCAGAGATATCCCTTCTCCTACTTGTTGTGATTTCTGTCCTGTCTCAGAGATCTCCTTTCTCCTACTTGTTGTGATTTCTGTTCCGTCCCACCCTTCTCCTATGTGTTGTGATTTCTGTTCCATCTCAGAGACCTCTCTTCTCCGATTTGTTGTGATTTTTGTCTCATCCCAGAGATCTCCCTTGTCCTATGTTTTGTGATTTCTGTTCCATCCCAGAGATATCCCTTCTCCTACTTGTTGTGATTTCTGTCCCGTCTCAGAGATCTCCTACTTGTTGTGATTTCTGTCTCATCCCTGAGATCTGTCTTCTCCTACTTGTGATTTCTGTCCCATCCCAGAGATCTCCCTTCTCCTATGTCTCAGACCCCTCGCTTGCGTAAACCAGAGGGGCGCTCCGCCCCGCCCCCCTCAGAGTGCGCCCCGCCCTTTCTGAGATGCCCGAAAATGCGCCCTGCCCCATTTAGACCACACCCCGTCTCTTCCTTAAAGCCGTGTTCTGCTACTATACTTTATGAATACAGGTTGTTTATTTCCGAATTCCATTCCTTCACATCGTTGATCCGCCCCAACTCTAAGAAGGATTAATCTGTCTTATCGAAGGACCGTTGTTGTGCAGTACGGAAACATTTCTGTCCGCCATATTTGCTTGAAGCAACGTATTCAAGTACTGGCGTTGTGATTGGCTGGCCTTGATAAGGCGGTACTCTTAGCCAGTCAGAAACCTCGTTACGTTATCTCGAGATTGAAAGCCGTACGTCGCGGGGAAAACCCCGCTGTTTCACACTGATAATCACGTCAGACTTATAGATTAAATACCAAGGATAATTACTGGTACTAAGCTCTTTTAATGATAAGTTCGAAGTTTCAATACTTCTTACGTAATTTGGCTGTTGTTTGCCTCATGTTGACCCTGTTTATTTGTGGTGAACTCTTCCGGTTTGCAACCTTCAGTCGATTCGTTGGTGATCGCAGCCACGTGGAGACGTCGACTCAGTCTAATTTTATGGGACCGATATTATCTCAAATCTATTATCTGCCGCATTACGTAGCCCATTTCATCCGAATAGTATAAAGCCCATTTAGCAGTAACAACAACAACAACAAATTTTCATGCAAATTCCAGTGAAAATTATGAGTATCTTGAAAGAAGTAGATCATAGCTACCTATATCACAGCAAGCTGAACATTCATATGATCTATATTCAGGCTTCACTGGTATAATGATTTGCACAAATAATGAATATTTGAAGATAAAAACATCTAAATCCATTTGTGAACTTTGAGGTATGGTACTCTCTGCTTTTCAGTAGCATTTTGGGACTACCGTAATAAAGATGTTCTATTTGTCATTATTTTCAAAGATTTCAGTTCAGAAGTTATTGCTCAGAAATTATATACATATGGGATAGGCCTATGGCAAATCAACCTTAATTCTCTCTCTCTCTATCTCTCTTGATATGATCAGTAAATATTTTTCTCGGTTGACATCTTGTGAATTCCAAACTCTTCCGTATCCAATCCGATTAAAACCTGATCCAAAAAGAAACACTCCTCATCTTGCCTGTGGCTTTGACTGAGACACAGGTTTTCATGCAGATCCAGGTCACTCGTATGGCCCATCTAGGAGCGACAGGTGCTTGGTATATGTAAAACTCCCATTTTAACTTGTTTCAACAGATGAATATTTTCTTCTCTCGAAACCATGATGATTGACCTTCGTTGAACATTAATAATAGATTTTATATATTTTGATCAATTCCAGGAGACATTTCTCTCATGAATCTAGAGGTCAATCTGTCTTCCCCGCAGAGTTGTGGCCTAACATTGACGTTTTCAAACATACATCCATAAATCAAGGAGAAGCTCTGTGATTGGTCATGACTCAGAACATGGAGATGGACGGGGAAGGTGGGGGGGGGGTTCAGATTTACATGACTGACAAGTAAACTAGGGAGTGCTTACTGCAGATCTAATTTTAAGCAGATTTCCTGTGTATCATCCTTTCAATCCATTCTTTCAATGCATGTGATCGACAGAAATGAATGGTGATATTAGAAAATACCGATACCGCCGCCGCGACTACTAGTGCCTCCGACATGCCCTTTTATTCCTCGTCCGCGCAAAAAGTGCCCCTTTTCAACAGACTAGCACCCTGCCCCTTTTTTTTTCAAGGTAGGGGTCTGTGTCTTGTGATTTCTGTTCCATCTCCGAGATCTCCCTTCTCCTACTTGTTGTGATTTCTGTCCCATCTCTGAGATATCCCTTCTTCTACTTGTTGTGATTTCTGTCCCGTCTCAGAGATCTCCTTTCTCCAACGTCTTGTGATTTCTGTTCAATCTCTGAGATCTCCCTTCTCGTACGTGTTGTGATTTCTGTCCCATCCCAGAGATCTCCTTTCTCCAACGTCTTGTGATTTCTGTTCAATCTCTGAGATATCCCTTCTCCTATGTCTTGTGATTTCTGTCCCATCTCAGAGATCTCCCTTCCCCTACGTGTTGTGATTTCTGTCCCGTCCCAGAGATCTCTGGATTCCTACTTGTTTTGATTTGCTATCCCATTCCAGCAGGTGCATTCACATAACAGTTCGTTCATCGACTCCCTTCCTTATCTCTCTAACATGGGGCAGGGTTTTTAACTATTGATAACTGGTGTAAATATGATCAATATGAATCAAATAATCTTACTATTTCAAGTAAGGACCATTATGCCCAAATTTATGATAATTTTGAAGAAGATACTTTCTCATTTAGAAAGTGATCGTATAACAGTATTTTTGTTATTTGGGATTACACTATCTTAGTATAGCACAGATTTTAGGGCTGAAAATCGGTAAATGATAATTATGATAATTTTGGCAACTTAAAGTCAAAAATAGTCCACTTATCATTGATTACAAATATTTTCTAGCCTTAAGAGATAGAAAAGAGTGTGAATGAATGAACTGCTATGTGAACCGCATCTCGGTGCTCCAACCGAGTGCTTCAACCGAGTGCTAGTCTTTTGTTGTTGGTCCACACATGTATTGTTCTCGATTATGCACACCATCTCTCATTTTTAGGGAGGAGGGGGGAGGTGGGTGGAGTTATCTCCCTTGATTGAGACGAGACATGAATCTTAAATCTGTATGTAATGCAGTGTTAGAAAAGGCTGTCATTGTCAACTTTTGAAATCCTGTGAGGTTATGGTTCCGGATCATGACATATACAGTACTATAATTTGCCCTAAATCAGGGCTCTTCTAGCAATAACACCCATTTTGGGGTGTGAGATTGTAGTGGGGGGTGGAATGTTAAAATGTATTTAAGTGACATTTGGCTTGATCTGTCAATCACATGATGTGTCGGACAATATGTGCAGCTTGTGAATTGATCCAAACATTATATATTATATACTCTACTTGACATATATATATACTCTATTAGAAACTGGTAAACTAAATAACTTGATAACGCAGATAGGGTTCATACTCCATGTAAGAATCACGAGACAATTCATACAATATCCAAGTCTGGGGACAACAATATGTCTAGACTGGTGCCTTTTCAGCGACACAAAGACCCAGACAATAGTACCTACATGAAGTATCGACCACAGATAGTATCCTCAATTGATTTAAAAAATACAGGAGTTAATCTTGTTAATTTTCATGTGAATAAAGTTCAAGTATTATGTGGCTGGGACCAGCATCATTAATGTGTATTAGATTTGTTTTCTGCTCATTTCATTTCATTGTCAACTATTTCCCCATTATACCTGTAAATACTTGATACTGTACATGTTATCCGGCTGCTGTATGTAGCGTGTATTGTGAAGGACTGGACAGATGTTACATTAAATCTATCCAAGCCGTGTAATTATACGCTCAATAGTATAGATTTATTTACACACAATGTGCCAAGATACATATTCTAGACAGGCCTTCAGTAGTTTGAATCTCACATTTTGCTCCCATTCAAAGTAAAAAAAATTGGACTTTCACATCATTTGTGACCTACAGAAGACTAGACTGATATACGGTACTCATTAACTTTGGTTAACTAGCTACATGTTATCACTGATCATACAATCAGATTTTACCTCGTAAAGTTTCTGGCATAAACTTATAGTAGTGAGACATGAATTGTGTCTACCATTTACGTAGGTTGATCCAACATGCCCCCTGTTCCAAAGGCATACTGACATCATAGCATTAGCGTCTTTGGTGTCTTATTATCTACATGTACGTGTAATCACTGATCATAGCTTTGTCCGAATTGAAAGTTCTCATTTATTACCCATAACGTGGATTTCTGACATACACTTGTCATAGTGAGACATGAAATTTAGGTAGGTTGATCCACCATGCCCCCTGTTCCAAAAGTGATACTGACATGTCTGTAATAACTTAAACGGGAGATATTCAGGCTTTTAGCTAAAGTCTATTTCAAATAAGACTCTGAAACTCAGTACCCTGAAAACTATGGAATTGAGACACCCAGTTAGGGCTCGATTTGGGGGCCTGCAAATTGCAAGTTGCAAGAAAAATTGCAGGTCATAAAATTTGTGACAGATATTGTTTTATCTACAGTGTCAGTGAATATTTTGGTGATCATTTTTGTAGACTGAATTTCTAAAAGGTAGGACAATTTTCTTTTCAAAACAAAATACATCGTAGTGGTCGACTTATTGCACCTCAAAATTAAGATTGATGGCAGAAGCAAATGTATTCATGAGAGACTACTTCTGCATTACTCAGATATTATCAGTTATGATATTTATTTGAGGGGGCATACGAACGTTTTGTATCGTCAATGTGGGAAATTCTTATCTGTTGAGCAGTCAGGCGAGACCGATAAGAATTCCCCACACTGATCTTTTAAATCGTTGTAAACCACTGGGTTGGAATCAAATGTTGAGGCGCAATGTCACAAAGTCATTGATATGACGTAGCACTTCGTTTCGTGATGTTCCGGCTTTGTGACGTTGCCTTGAAGAGCAGGCTGCGTCACATTCCACATGCCACTGGCAGCGTAAACACTGGGATCACATGATTATTCGGTGTGTGGCTGACCTAATATGAACTATTTATGGGATGGCAATTGATCAATCGGCTATCAAACAAACTACTCTGAGGCATGATAAAGATAAATGTTGTATCTCTTCCCTCGTTACCCATGCGTGCGCTGCTGTTCCAAGAAATTCTATTTCTGCAATGAATGGACTTTAATTTTGTAATTATGGCAAAAGTATCAACAGTACGACCATGGGGGTTCGACGATTGGCTCAATGTGTCATGAAAAAAGGGGGAAAAAATAACGGACATGAAATTGTGATGGAAATGAAATGCTTGCTTTGTTCCAAGTACGAACGTCAAATTAAAGCTGTGAGAAACTTCCAACATTCGTGGGTAAGTGGTGCACACACAAAGTCACAATGAAGAAAATTACGTACCGTAATCACACACTGTCACATTCTGCAAATTAATATGTGTAAAGTCCATTATTGAGTCTATCACAGAATTTCCAACAACTTAATAAAAAAAATGCAGGTCAAGTTTTTGCATTTGCAGGTCATCTCGGATTTCACCTTCAAATTTTTTCAAAGGCATTTCTTTGGCATGTCATCTCTTATGAGATAACTTAATTCCTCAGATAAACCGTTATGTCTGTATTAGGATTAATGTCTTGGTGGCAATACACGTTTATTGCTACATGAATCAAGAAATGCTCTTGTCATCATACATGGGAACTTTAAACTGTGGGGAACATGGGACATGGAGGATCTTCTATCTGCATATAGCACTGATACTTGCCTTTTGCATATCGGTACTTGAACAGTTTTAAAGGGTGCTTACAAACAATACATGCAGTCCCACATGTACATGTTCAACCTGTAAGGTGTGTCCTCTATTGTATATAGTTTACATCATACTTACTATATCAGGTAATGTTTACGATGAGGCGATATAAGGTCAGAATATTAGGTGACTCACAGGACAGCAGGATATTATTATCATTCCTGTATACATGTATATATGGTAGTTTACCAGTACCACCATAGACTTTCCATATCTATTGAAGTTTTCATGACCCATTTAATATGTACATGATGAGTACCGCAATAGCTCCTGTGTATTATTATATCTGGTGTCCAATTTACATGTTAAAACATATATTCAATGTAAATGAGTGTGTGTCACATCCTGATAAAGAGACAAATATTCTGGATGCTCAAAAACTTCTAATTTTGTAATGTGAGAGATGATAATAGATATTGTCCACAAATAATATTCTAATTTATGATAAGTTCTTGGGTGCGAACATGTAATACAGGTTCAAATCCCCCCCCTGTTTTAGTTCTCTCCCACCCTTCACATCTTTCTTTGGGTATTCAATGTCATGTATGAGAGTCCTGTACACCATATGGCCCCTACATTATGCCAGGAACATACCACTCCCACCCTGAATTATATAGACATCCAGGTACATGTATTTATATACCTCTTTTGTCATTGCCTCGCATGTTTATGATGTCTTAATAACCTGTAATATTGTTATCGTACATTACCTTAACAATTAAACACTTTTCCCTTGTGTTCATTATATTCTAACAGTAGGTGAGAGGGGGGATGTTCTTATGCTTATTTATTGGAGTGCTCTGTAGTATACTGTCCAATATCAGGGATATATTACTGTCCAATATCAGGGATATATTACTGTCCAATATCAGGGATATATTACTGTCCAATATCAGGGATA
>JAVTVY010022642.1:0-89118 GCA_036873755.1 Hanleya hanleyi | reverse complement strand
CAATTAACAGTAAAACTCTGAGTATTGAATTTTTAATACAATTATACGCTATCAAGCCGCTTCAATGAACGTGTAGGAATACGGTAAATGTTTTTCAACACCACACTTGTTCAATAGTTATGCAACAAGACTTGTTTGAACTCATCATCGTCTTTCCGCCCCTGGTGCGCGTAGATGTAGGTAGCAATCTCTTCACGTGGAATTCTGGGAGCGCAGGCAGCTTCTATTGCCAGGGCAATTTGCTCCTCGGTCACGCCCTGTAGTGCCTCAGTGATGAGCGCGTATGAGGGTACACTATTGTCCACACACGTATGCGTGTTTATCGGACTGTTGTTCCCACAGCCTGCACATGCTTGGATACGCAAGTGTCGAATGCGAGGTCTCACATGATCCAGGACTGTGTCGGTGTACTTCTTATAAATATAGTGAGACACCTGGTAAGCCAGGGCTTGACGAATTGTAGCTGTGAGACTCTGCAACTTCCGCCACGCCGTTATTTTCAAAGTGACACCCTGAGGACAAGGAACACGCTCTTGCGTATCTAACCTCATTTTCCATTTGCGGATATGCACCAGGAGCTGGTCGTTGAAATAAGCACAGCTGACAAAGATGTCGTCACCCACATCAAATTTCGCTTTGTCACTCCCCTGGTCGCGAATAACCGCATCGATGGCGTAATCAAGGGTCTCTAGTTTTTGCCAGGTGTCGAAGGTCAAGGCAATATGCCTAGCTGGTCTGTCCTTAAAGGCCGGTGCGTTAAAATGCACTTCTTCGTCTTTGACACTCACAGTTAAATAGGCTGAGAGCTCCCAAATGTTCGTGTGGGCTGCCTGGCAGGCCTGCTGGATAATGTTATTGATCTCCTGCACAGACATAGGAAGTTGCACCTCTTCTTCTTCTTTCACGGGCTCAGGCACTTGCTGGGGTACTGGCTGAAGCACTGGCTCAGGTATTTCTAAAGGTGTTAGTCGGGGCCGTTTGGGTCGTGCAGCGCGTTTGGCAGGTACACCAGACGCTGGGTGCGTACGTTTGCTAGCTGTACGCTCTTCGGTGGTATCCATGGCTAAGATATCATCATCTTGTATAACGTCGGCTTGAAGTAGATCTGCTAGTTCTTCATTTCCCGTCTTCTTCAACCCCGCCACGAAGGCTAGAAATGCATAGGGGCCACGGCGCAGTAGACCGTCGATGAGGGCTCTATTTTGTGCTGAAGTGGTTTTCTCAGCCATGATATCTTCGCGACCGTTTTTCAGGAGTATGTTTTCCTCCATAAGGAAATCACATAGTTCAGCCACATGCTGCATCTCATCAATGAGGCGAACGCGGTACTTTCGAAGCTTCACTTCCTGGGATAACTCCATGACTATGGGCTCAGGCTGGTGAGTAACTGCTACGGTGTAATAGTCTGGTGAATTTGCACTGGTAAAATGAAAAAAAGTAAAAGGTTCTCCACAGCTCATACAAGCAGGCAAGCAGGCTGGCTGGCTGGCTAGAGGTGAGGCAGGCAGGCAGGCAGGCAGTCAGGCAGGCAGGCTGGTCAGGTAAGTCAGGCAGGTAGGCAGGCTGGTCAGGTCAGTCAGGCAGGTAGTGCAATGAATACACCCCACCCCTAAAAATCGCCTCCTTTTATACGTTTTTCTACAATCCACCATTTTGGTCCCACCACCACCACCCACAGGCCGCCATTTTGGTCCCACCACCACCACCCACAGGCCGCCATTTTGAACCCACCACCACCCACAGGCCGCCATTTTGAACCCACCACCACCCACAGGCCGCCATTTTGGTCCCACCACCACCTCCCACAGGCCGCCATTTTGGTCCCACCACCACCACCCACAGGCCGCCATTTTGGTCCCACCACCACCTCCCACAGGCCGCCATTTTGGTCCCACCACCCACAGGCCGCCATTTTGAACCCACAACCACCTCCCACAGGCCGCCATTTTGAACCCACCACCACCACCCACAGGCCGCCATTTTGAACCCACCACCACCTCCCACAGGCCGCCATTTTGAACCCACCACCACCTCCCACAATGACCCCTGTGACAGAATACTCGCTTCTGATTGGCTGTCGCTGTGACGTCACAGAGGTCATATGCAAATTTCTGAGGTCAATTGGCTCCAATTTCATCTTTGTATACTACTCCTCTCATTTGAGGACGAGTTGTATAATATATATAAAGATTGTTGGTTACGTGAAGTAAATAGAGAGCAGGGCAAACTCCGAATGTATGGGAAATTTAAAACTGAATATATTCCTGAATGTTATATCCAAAGTCATCGAAGTGCCCTTGCTAAATTCCGGTGTGGGGTTGCCGTTATACGTATTGAAACGGATCGATATGAAAACCTCTCCGTCGAAGACCGAAGATGTGTTCTACTAGATAATGATATAGAGGACGAGCTCCATGAACTTCTCTCATGTTCAGTGTATGTCATCATCCGAACGCATGGCACGATCATACGTAGAAACTTCTGCTAAGTGAAACGTGAAATGCTCTTAGCAAGCTAAGATGAGTGTATGTTGACATGCGCAATGATTTATTGTCTGAAGTAAGTTTTATATTTGGGAGAAATTATCAAAGAATGTCGAATTTCGAACTTCTTTGCACAATTTAATCTTGTGACCAAGTGATAGCGAGTAGTGCCAAAACCTGCTTTTTACCTCCGTCGATCAGACGGATGTCTAGGAACGCAACGTGAAATCTCCCGCCAAATAATTGTCATATGGGGAACCCACGACTCATAGTATTTCCAATAGGGATCGTCATGGTTCCCGACGAAATCTTGCACTTTTTCTTTGGACACAATTGAAATAATGGGGTTCCCCATTGCAATGCATTGCAGTGGGCCTTGCTGATATCGCATGCTGATAGCAAAATACGAACGTAGCGTGCAAGATCTATGGCGCTACGTTTCGTAACTTGTGTCTAATTCCGCTTAACCCGGGGCTAGGGGCCGTATGAACCCATGTACTTCAAGATCCTCATGGTGCTCATATGAACAGTCACAATCAAAGCGTGACTGAGATACATCTTTTTTAGATGACGACTCTATAACGAATATTATGGATTAAGAATACTGATCAGCGATACGGATTGATATTTTTGGAACATCATGATGTCTTGCCGGCATCATTGAAAACTGTTGACCGCTTCTCTCTTGCAGGAAACAAGCCTATGTTTATGTATACTATGATTGTCTTTTTGAATTTGGTGCTAATACTGTTATGTGGAAAATGGAATAGGTCTTTGGATTATGGACGCGGATATTCTCTAATGGACGACGGCTGGATTATGAATGACGGACTAGACGCTTGTAATTGCTTCTGTAGTCGGGTTCCACCTCAATCTCGAAACCAGATCTATCCGGTCCTGTCCTGCATCCACCGAGAGATTGAACATGGCGGCCCTCCAGCTTGGAGAGACGGACAGTGCGATTTTTCGCTTCTTCTCTCCCCCGATAGACTCCATTCCAAATTGAAACTTTTTGAAACCTTTTGGAACCATTTGAAACGAATTGAAACTCACAGCGAGGCTGAACCCAAATCGCTGAACCTCAAACGACGTTGCCAAATCAGGTCAGATTTCCCATCAATTTTCTCTCCCCCTTTGGCTAAACTACACCCGTTCTCTCCCTCTTTTCCCCATCAAACGAAAGCTTGTGAAAATCTAGGAGGCAGGAAATATTCCCTTTCCACCAGCAAACACGTTATTAGGCTCTATTTCCCGAAATAAAATTTACGGTGGGGAAGGTCACCAAGGTCGCGCAAACCAAGACATGTTGTTGTTTTCCATTTCCGGGTTTGTATTTTGAGTCATTTCTTGTTTCCAAGAGTGTTTCATTACTCCAGATCTATGCGAACATGTTCTATGACATATGTTCTAACGCAGGTCAGTCTCGTTCCATCGAACTATAGCCAATTAGTCGTTAAATCAATAACCGAGTCCATATACTTGTAATGTTGTGTAAAACTAAAATGCATGTTTTATTTTTCGTTTATTTTTTATTTTGCTGCATGTTTGGGCGCGGAAAAAGTATCCGTAATCTTCCACTGATATATAACGTAGATGGCAAATCTGTCTCATAGTCTGTGAAACCCAAATTGTATGAAAATTCAACGCAAACAACATGTGCTATTTTTCTTTGTTTTTATTCAAAATTCATGTTTACTTTTGGGTCAAATTTATATTTCCATGCTTGATTGAGACTGGAAATGCATTGAAACTTCCACCAGCATGCCCCGTAGCCCATAAGACTTTTACGTGGTCTGCCAAATCAAAATTGTGCGATTTATCAACGCGCAGCACATGTACCAAATTCATGTATTTATTATGTAAAATGCAGGTTTGCTTTTTTCTGCAAATTCATATTTCCCTGCTTGTTTCAGATTAAAAAACCATTAGCAAAGTTTTGATAACATGTGGCGTAGATGATAAACCCGTCACGTAGTCCTTGAAATCCAAATTGTGCAAAAATTCAACGCAAACAACATGTACAATATTGTAGCATTTTTGTGTAATAGTCATGTTGATTTTTGGGTCAAATTCATATTTCCTTCCTTGCTTGGGACTGGGAATGCATTGGAAAACTTCCGCCAATATGTCCGGTAGTCCATAAGACTTTCACGTAGTCTGCCAAATCAAAATTGTGCGATTTATCAACGCGCAGCACACGTACCAAATTTATGTCTTTGTTATGTAAAATGCAGGTTTGCTTTTTTCTGCGAATTCATATTTTCCTGCCTGTTTCGGACTGGAAAACAATCAATAAAGTTCCGCCAACATGTGTCGTACATGATAAACCTGTCACGTAGTCCGTGAAATCCAAATTGTGCGAAACTTCAACACAAACAACATGTACTATATTGTAGTATTTTTGTGTAATAGTCCGGTTGATTTTTGGGTCAAATTCATATTTCCCTGCCTGTTTCGGACTGGAAAACCATCAGTAAACTTCTGCAAACATGTGCTGCTGCCCATAACAGTATCATGTTGTTCACAAGCCAAAAAACGTGTGATTCACAGCAACATGTCACATGTATAAGCTTATACATGTACAATGTCATATATGGCATGTTTACTTTTGAATTAATTTCATATTTCCATGCAGTCATGGCATTTACCTGGAGAGCACTGAAAAACTTATGTAGACATGTGCCGCTGCCCAGTCCACAGACCACTAATCCTGCAATTTACAGGGACATAGCACATACATGTACAATGCTTTGGCATATGTTTACCTTTAAATTTATTTCATAGTTCCAGCCATAAACTTGATGTAAGATACAATAATCTTCTGCCAACATGTTGTAAAGTCCATAAACCTGTCACGTAGGTCATGAAGCACATAAGCATCAGAGTCAGTGATTGGCCACAACCCCCCACCCCCTGATTCCTCAGGAAATAAACATTACGCATGTAATGATGACCGGCAGAGTGATACATGTGTCAATCGGTCAGACATTTTCAAGGATGCCCAGTTTTACCTCAAAACAACCATGCCGGACTTCATTCCTTCTCTCAGAATAATTGGATCTAACTTTTACAAAACCTGCAGCCCCCAATAGCTCCTGGATCTAGACCACATAAATGAAGGGATCTAGTTTATCGGTGCTATGGCAAAAATATCATGTAGAATGGGTTGTGTGGATAATATCAGATTCATGAAAGTTGAAGTCCTGCAGCATGCTCCACAAATATCATCAAAGGTCATAAAACTTTCTGGTCTGCGCCAGTGTGGATCTATACTTGTTTTGTTTTTTGTTTTTTTTTGTTTACAAAATTATCTCCCTTGACCAGGTGAGGACTTGAATGTGTCAGAAATGATTTAGCTTCTAGAAACAAAGACTTCATTTCCTGAGTACCATGGTGTTATATATTGTTATGATTGGCTTAACTTTAGCTGCTGAAGATATTTCTAATTTGAGGATACTGGGCAATCATACTAAATTTATTTTCATAACTTCATTTATTTTCACAATAAGCAACATAATCGAGATTGGCAAGTGAAGTTTTACAACATAATATAATACGCATCATGGATCTCCTTCAGTTTAGTGTAGACATATATACCCTTGGATATCTGTTACCCTGATTCAGTCATAATATTGTCTGTATTATATTGATGTCGACAAGGAATATACATAATTATTTGATAGTATTATTAATTGTATGTTGTTTATGATTAACTTTTTATTCGCTGGAATCCAGCCATTTGTTCCATATGGGCAATATTCTCATCAGCCATCACCATTCAATATGAATGTGATACATGTACAAGTTCATGGTAATTGATACATTATGGTGAAGGTGACCTGTAACACCAGTATACAAAATTATTCCGAGCTCATTGAATCCGCACATGATGCTGAGACAGATCAGAACGAAGTGTCGGTAAAATCAGATGTGTTTTGTAGAGGATTCTGTCAATGAGGATGCTATACTGTACACATACAAAATATGAAGTGTTGATGTGTAGGGCCTATAGCATAAAATCACAAGCAAGTTGGTAAAACTAGGCACACAGGATCTCATTTCTGCCGCTAACGTGTTGATTTGGGTGGGGGTGTCCTCTCATGGGGAGGTGTGGGTGGGAAGGGGCCTAATGTCTCAAGCAGTATTCCAGGTTTTCCATCAATATACTCTATTCCATACCCCAATATTTCAAGCACGTGAAATCAAAGAAATATTATTTGCGGGGAATGTGACTTCCACATCCCTAGCTGGACATGCTAGTGGGGAACCGTCAATCTCACGTTAATTACCATTGGTGAAGTTCACGTCAACAAATGCAAAATTGAGCTTGGCATCCGGCCCTATGTTATTCAGTGATGTACTATTCCCCTACTGACCCTGTTGCCTCGACGGAGGTCTTTGCGCTCATTCAGCGCTTGTTAATCTTAGAGCGTCGCAGAAAACTAATGTATCCTTAATATATTGTGTTTTACTGTTAACTGTCTCTCACAACTCTTTGGCACCTGTATACAATTTTTTTGATTATGTGGTTATTCTTATGATGTATATGGATGGTGAGACATTAATAAATATCTACACTGCGAAAAATATTGTATTGTTTTAACACAATTTTGTGCTAAACTGGCTTCAACACAAAATGTTTTGTTTTTAAATCAACATGGGTTTGTGTTAAACTTCATATATAAACACAAAATTGCGTTGAGTTCAATACAAATTAGTGTTGATTCTGACACAATTTGTGTTATTTTCAACACAATTCTGGAGCTAAAATGGCTTAAACACAATTATTGTCGCAGTGTATCTATCTAACTAAATGCTATATTTAAATGCGTCAGATGTGGTGAACAACGTTGGATGATTTAGTAATGGATTAGGAGAATTCTTTGTCGGTGGTTAGATATCAAGTGTCTAATCTGGTGCGTTTATATCAATTCGAATTTAATGGGTCGTTATATATGTACGAGATTAATCAGATGGAAACAATAAACGAAACTGTTTGTTAATTACATCATGTTAGTGGGGCATATCCATACGTGTTTGAGATAAATATATGCTAATTTAGCTTATGAATCTTTCTTTTCAGGTAAAACCAACGCCGCATCCCAAGTCAGATGACGTGTTGTTACCGAACGTCCACATATAGTCTACATTGTTGGAAAGGATTGCCATATTGATTTATTAATTTCAATATCTAGAGCCTTGTAATAATATTACACGTAACCTTTGATGGTGACAAGTATAGTGACTGATTACAACAGCAATGCTGTCACTGTTAAAAGTTGTCAGGGAGTTCTGTGGAACAATACCGACTGCGAGCTGGCTGCAAAAATACAATACATTTTGATAGCTTCATTCTCGATCCGTGTCGAATGGCGCTCTCGGATTCCATTGGGACAACTTCTTTTGGACCCAATTAGCTTGATCAGACCAATATCGTCGCTTTTGAGTAATTAAGCAATCAGGCCAGTGAAAATGTATATATATATCACTGGTCCGCTGAGGCATCTCCCTAAATGCCGCAACAATCACCAAGTGAGATTTTAAAACCTTGATGAGGATTCCGGTCATTAGGAGATTGTTTTCTCTGGGGCAATTTCTTTTATTGAATTGCTGGTCTCCGTGAAAGTAACGTTAGTTTGATGAAGACTACGGTCAAGCTCCAACAAGAACAGGATTGATGCTGGAAATCTGCGGCAAAAAAAATGATAAGTTCTTGTGGGGCAAGCTATCGACTAAGCGAAGAGGGAATCTTTAACGCTCCTGGAGAAAACTTCTTTTTGTGAATGAACCGGGAGAAGGACAGGTCGTAGTTACACACTGATAGAAGAAAAATGTCTGTCGCTTCGAATAACACGAACATCTCTGTTACTACCGTAGCAGCGGATGTCCATGCGGCTCCGTACCTGCCACCGTACGCTCATTACAGCATCGGAAGTTTTCTGGTGGTGATCGGATTCTTGGGCTTCTTCGAGAACGCCACGGTCATCTATGTCTTCGCCAAGCATAAACAGCTGCGGTCAGCGACCAACATGTTTATTATATCCTTGGCCGTCAGTGACTTTTCGATGGCGATATTGGGAAACCCTTTGGCGTCCACGTCCAGCTTATCGCAACGATGGCTTTATGGAGAAAACGGATGTAAATGGGAAGCATTCATCGTATTTTTCTTTGGAATGGCGTCCATCTACAACTTGACCTGCATATCGTTGGATCGCTATTTGGTGATCGCCAAACCGTTGTCAGGGTCAAAGATCACAAAGAAACTGGCCGGAATCGCGATCTCCATCAGTTGGTTCTTGGCCTTTCTCTGGGCGTTTTTCCCTCTCGTGGGCTGGAGCAGATACGGACTGGAGGCGGCTCACACCTCGTGTAGTGTAGTCTGGCAGAGTAAAGAACCCGTGGACATTAGCTATACAATGGCGATCTTTGTGCTCGGTCTGATCCTGCCTGTCGGTGCCATGGTCTATTCCTACTACCACGTCTTCATGACGGTAAGTTGGTTTATAATCCTCGGTGTATGGTAGTTTACCTTTATGAAAAGCCTATCAGAAGGATATGGTCGCGCTGACCAGGTATTTAATGGTACAGACAGTATGATCCCGCTGACCAGGTATTTAATGGTACAGACAGTATGATCCCGCTGACCAGGTATTTAATGGTACAGACAGTATGATCCCGCTGACCAGGTATTTAATGGTACAGACATGATGATCCCGCTGACCAGGTATTTAATGGTACAGACAGTATGATCCCGCTGACCAGGTATTTAATGGTACAGACAGTATGATCCCGCTGACCAGGTATTTCATGGTACACACGTGAGCGATCTTGTTCTGCATGGTTGAACACTTATCTTGACCATGACAAATGTGGTCAGAGCTACCATAAAACAGATGGTCAACCATCGGTCGGTCAAGTGTGTACATTGAAATACCTGGTCAGCGCGGCCATATCTTTCTGACGGTGAATTCGGTCTCTGACTCAAACACGGGACCGTTCTCCAAACGGACCAGGACAAACTCCGAACAGCGCATGTCAGCTGAACGACTATCGTCTGGCTACAAGCACTGCCCGCAATTGAAAATATCGTTAACACGCTCTCAGCGTTGAGATTACTCCGCAATATATACCTTCCTTCTTTTCGCTAAAAGCCTTTGTTTCATCAACCAAATATATCCCAAAAGTATTTAATAAATAGCTTACACCGAAAAAGAATTTAGATTCTTGATTTTCGCGCCGTTCTCAACGAATCTATTTGCATAGGGAGCTGCATATGTGCGTGATTAGTCCCATCGTAACAAACCCACGTGTTCCCTGGTCTTCGGATCTGTGCTAGAGCATTCGATTGCGGGCAGTGCTTGTAGCCAGACGATAGTCGTTCAGCTGACATGCGCTGTTCGGAGTTTGGGTCCAGGATTGCCATGCGAATGTCGGCCATGTTGAATCAGTTAATGCTCTGTTGCAACCAGTTTTGTCCAAAATTGAGCATCTTGCCCAAATATGACAATACAACCCGGTTTGTCCAAACACTTGCATTTTGCCCAAGTTGTGACAAAGCGGGTTAAAACCCACGAGGATTGCCTGAAATGGATTAGGATATGTCAGTGTGAATGAAAAGTTATCCAATCACGACTGGGAAGTAGAAAATAGCACTACTATTGATGTTCAAACCGTATATTCGTATTTTGTTGGCATAAGTCATCTACGTAGGGAAGATCAAGCACCGAAACGATGCAATGAATCTGTAAACGATAGCCAAATGTTGTTGCGAAAATCTTGTGATGAACAACCAAAGGATTGTTTAAGCGGATTCCACTCCAATCTAGTAGTAGTTTAGACAATTTAGGCAATGAAATCCTGTGTGAAGTTTCGTTTTTGCGTCCTGTAGCCACATGGATTGACATATATAGGCCTACTGGCAGACTCAGTATTTCATATATATCAAAATTATTAACTGTCATGCTGGTTCTGCATATCGGACTATCAACAACGTTACTCTTTGGTAACGCAGTTGACATTTTGGTAACAAATTAACATAATTTTCTTCAACAGCGTTACTTTTTGTTAACAATGTACCTTTTGTCAACTACGTTACAGTGTTCTTCAAACTCATCGACTTCCAATGAAAACTCGACGACAGTTGATCTTTGCCCGCTATTGTGAAACAACTTCTTTATCAAAGACACCCATTAGCTTGATTTACTGAAGGTCATTGAATTCACACATAGTTTGAAAAGATAGAACAGTCTTTCTTCAAATTTGCAATATACTGGAGTACAGAACTACGACGTGTTATCAAGAATCTTAAACTTTATCAATGTTGGCAAGTATACAATTGGCGATCGAAACTGTGCTGTCAGCCAAATTGTCAGGTATGATATTCAATGCACTATTCATGAGAGACCTCAGATTCTACCGGTCAGCTCTCAGCCAATCAGCTCAATGGCTGCAGAGAGAGGAAGTTGAATACCCATCTCAGAACTGAATCCACGCCGAAACGATCGCTCTCAGTCACAAAACCCTCTTCACATTAACTCGCTGACGTCTAATACCTCCGATTTTACGATCTAACACAAACACACGAGAAATACCTCTGCATGTCATAGTTTTCAATATAACCTGGTTCAGAGGTTTAACGTTCTTAACTTCTTTATTTCTGTTTCGTGATATTGAGTTTGAGCAGGGAACAATCTCATCCGACTTTGTGTGACTGACGTCTAGACCAATAAACCAAACTACTTTAATTTCTGTCATATAGCCCTTTTCGGAAAGTGTCTGATCTCCCCCTTAATAACTATCGCTCTTTAAGATTAGATGTATGAAAAGCTGCTTCCGGGAAGTAGTCGCCTAGGTTTGACTTTTACTAAAGGCACCAGCAGTTATGTTGATTAATACATTGATAAACTATTCCAGAATATTTGTTTGAAAACCTATTCTTTTTATATTTTCTACATGAGCCGGTAGATCCTGTATACGTGTGAACTGGAAAGATAATTTTCTAGAAAAATAGAATGTTTAATTACTGCACTTAATTGTGAGGGTCTTTAGTACTTACCGGAAGTCCCCTCCACTAACACGCCCCTAGTGAAACAAGGGCGATAAAACCCTTTCTGAATTGGGATATAGCTTCGGATACACAATAAGCCTTTACAGGAACTCTATGAGTGGCTGGATTTTCTTCCAATTCTTTCCACAGACCACTCAAATTGCCGGATTTCATTTTGAGAATTTGAATGGACCAATGAGGAGGTTTAAAACTGTAAGATATTCCGTGACACACTGTTGTTTTCTTATAATCTGATGACTGGAAACGTTCAGAAATCGCCTTGCAGTGCGCAATAACATGTGAGATATTCGGATTCTGGAGAGGTGACAGTCTCCATTCGCTTGTACCATATTGAGATTGTGGTATCCATTCGCCTCACTATATTAAATCGAGTCCCATTGCTATAATAAAAATTTACCAGGCTACACCAATCTGATTAAAACTCAGACTTAATAACCGTTCCTCTGTCGGAGATGTCGCTAATTAAGCGACATGTCCGATAGAGGAGCGGTTATTAAGTCTAAGTTTAATCAGATTGCAGGCTACACTATTATATATGTATTTTGGGACAATAGTAAGATGCTGTACCATGACTACCAACTGGAAAATGGCGGCGTATGCCCACTCGTACTCACTAGGGATCGTATGGTCACCCGGTTTGATGAACCGAAGCCAGTCCCTGCCATCTCTTTTTTGTGCTTGTGCCTGTAGTAGGACTATGATTGTTGGAAACTGTTTACCAACACTAGTTTACAACTAATCTTTCCAAAAACAATGTAAACAGTGTCAAATGACTTTGGGGGGAGGGGAGGGGGGCTGTCCTCTGCGAAAGTTCCATTTCGAACGTCCGTTAACGCTGTTTTACTTCACTTTTAACTGTGTGAGTTTATAGTACGAAACTTGGTTATTTTTTCTGTCCGAATCTTTACGAAGCAGAGTTTTGCGGAATATCATAAATTGATTTTTGACTCCACTGACGAAAAAAGGGAGTTTTTTGCCTTTGTAAACGCCACTTTTCCCTTTTCACTAAATGTGGACATCTCTTATTTCATTGCATATAGGACATATAATGTTATCAAACTTCTATTTTTTTTTTTTTCAGAAAATATAGACTTTTTTTTATTTGTAAAAGTCAAAGATGATACAATTTAGCACTCGTATAGGCTATGGAGTTCGAATCGAAGATCTGAGGATATTTAAATACAGAATCAACTCTCCATATCCATTACAACTAAAACATTCTTCCAAGCTAATTACAGCACGCAATCATCGAGTATGCTTCCATTCCTTCTCTTCCAGACATTCGTTATGTTCGTTATGACTCAAATATCAGGTAATTATAAATGGAAGGTTTGCTAATTTTATTATTATTTATTTTTTTTTTTGGAAGAAGAGGAGCGATGGAGCAACGTTTGACGATGCAAATTATCTAAAGGCCCTCCCTAGTTGATCTCTTGCCTGGGGATATCAAAAAATGTTCCCCTGTACAGTTGTGATTTGGAGAAAATTGAGGAATACGTGTCCCTAGACAACTCTACTGGCATATAAAATCGATATGCACTCGATATACGCAGTAGTCAATCGCATTCCTCTGTAACTAATTGACGATAATGATATGGTCTCGCTATATTCGCCCACTGTTCATATACCGATAGACGTAACGTAATCGCTATGTGTAATCACGCCATCTTTATATAAGAGAATAATTTGATACTCTCGAATGACCTTTAACGTACAAAATCCGGGTGGTATCCCCTCCCATCTTGAACCCAAGCACACAAAGAACTAATTTAGCACGGGTACCCAATCGTAAACAAAAAATGCCATCAAAAGTTACATTTCGTGTCCTTGGCCGGCCTACTACCACGTTTGGAACTGAAATGGTGAAATATTTTCAGTGTTTTTCTCAATTTCGGCTATGAGGTGAATATTTCTGATACTGAATTTATGAAGTAGAATGTGACACAAAATATATAATAAATATTTTTCATCTCTATAGACTAAACTTTGTATGTGTTAATTAGTAAAATATGAACAAAAGTGACCATGAGGGACGAATACATGCTTAGCTAAAAATTATTAAAATTATCTCCCCAGTTCATCAAACAATCCGAAGAATTCTTCCATTCAATTCCGGCAGACTGTCTCCATCTTCCCTTCCATCTTCTCATCCATTATGAGAATATTAATGAAATTTCAATCAACTCATTGAAGAAATGCACATCAGCATTTGGCCTTGGGCATCATGACCGAGGCATCACTCAAGGTATGGTCACAAAGTCAAACAGATACTTCTAATGACATCATTTCAATGCCTAATGTAATGGTAGAAACCATAGGAATATGTAGAACTAGCACAAATGTGAACATTTGAATTCGATTTTTCTTTGATCGTCGATTGCTGTTATATGTCGACACATCTTGATATTTCTAATACTACATATGCAATATTAGAAATATCGCATGTCATCATGTAACTATCACGTACCGGTATCATACTGAGCTGAATGTATACCCAAGGTTATGACTAATAATAGCCGACATATTGACTCCAATGTGATATTGTCTCGGTGTATTAACGCGTGCGTCTTCTCAGCCAATGAAAATAGCCGTTGGATTGGCCGTCGGTACTATGGCTGACAACTCGATCGCGATCATGGGAGCAAGGCAAAATGCCAATATTCTAACTGCTTTCGCCAATTTAACGAGAATGTTATGAGACGTCCGGGACATATAATAAAGCAATTACAGTATTTTATTATCGGTCAATAAGTTGTTTTGTGGACATGCGAAAAGAATAATCACAATCACCTCGGCCTTCGACCTCGGTGAATATTCTTTTATGAGATCCACCACACCAAATACTGACCTCAACAAAATGCTGTAATTGTATAATAAGCGTTAATTTTAGATTCTAAATATAAAACCAATATCATTATAGGTCCGGAACGTGTCCAGAACAGGTGTTTGGGATATGAAAAGTCGTGTGGCTCGCAAGAACTTGCGGCTCGAAAAGAAGATGGCGAAAACCATTGGTTTCATGATCTGTAAGTATCATATGTTATGCGTATCCCGGAGGGTCAGGGTCCCAAATAGAACGTTCTTCTGACCTCACGATCTGTGATCCCTAAGTGGCACACAGATCTCACGTTCTTTGTGTTCGATAACATCACGATCTCAAGGCCGTGAGAATCATATGCTGTTGATCTCAAGTTATTTGGGCTAAAGATATTCACCTCAAGGTCTGTAATTCTAAGCTTCATTTGATATCAAATTCACGGTCCGGATTAATTTGCTATTGACTTCGCGGTTTTTTATGTATTATCTATCATCTAGCTATTGGCCTCAAGGTGTCTGACCCTAGTCTGTATGCCCTAAGTATCACGTGACCTCACTGTCTGAGGCCAGAGCAATTCAAAATATCGGTGAAAAAAGATCATCAATACCGCCTGCAGTAGTTTCCTGTTGATGTCAGCTGGCACGGGAAGCCAAACATCGCTCTCTCTCAAAATTAAATGGGAAGTATTTTGAACGTATTTTCTTGAAATTTGGATATAACAATCCACGAAGTAGTTTGCTGTTGATGTCAGCTAGCTGGCACGGGAACCCAAACATCGCTCTCTCTCAAAATTAAATGGGAAGTATTTTGAACGTATTTTCTTGAAATTTGGATGTAAAAATCCACGAAACTGTCCAGATGCACGGCAAAGTATCTCTAATATAGCAGTATTAGACGCCGATATATAGGCGAAAACCTTGAGGATATGATGGATCATCTCAAGATGAGTCTTAATATACCATATTTTTGTCTTTCTATATTGCTAGGTTCCTATCTAGTGTCATGGACGCCTTATGCCGTTGTTTCTCTGTGGGCGGCCATTGGTAACCCCGATGACATATCCCCCCTTGCCGGGACCTTACCCGCCATATTGGCCAAGTCTTCGATAATATGGAATCCCATTATCTATGTGGCTACAAACCAACAATTCCGTCATGCCTTCTATGCCGTTGTTCCGTGTGCCGGCTTGAAGGAAGCACTGCTCGAGAAAGAGAAAAAAATAATGAAAGATCCTGATAGCTCTGACCACGATGATGATGCAACCAAAGGGAATGCTGTGGCCCCTGAATCCACGAACCAGCCCGCTGGCACCATGACAATGTCCCCTAGCAAACAAGGCGAGCAGACGTTTGACAGGACGGAGACAGTCATAGAGGAACTCGATCTCGACGACCCAGAGAAGCCAACAACTCTGAAAGTGAAGCCCGCAACTAAAAGTAACACGATGGAACTAGAAGAAGTGGGAGAGAAAAGTTGAATCTTATTCATAGCTAATATATGGCTAAACGATGATTAGTTGATTATTTAATTCTAATCTCAATATTCCGTCCAATATCGTAGGTGTCGTAGCTTCCCCGGATAGGGACTCTGCATAGACTGTCAATCAGACAGATAAGTAGAAGAAGAATAACGAACTGTAAGTTTTTTCTTATTCAAAACGCGTCTGTCCATGTACGTTGTTGTTGGATTTCAATTCTTGTCGGGCCAACCACAATCAGGATACCCTTGATTGACAAGCGCTGGTTTGCTACAAATCGATGGGTGAAGATTGACCATGTTTGCACGTGATGATATAGGTGGCGATGCCCACTCATATGATCGTTGTTCAATAATCACATCGATAGACAACAAATCTATACGTTTGAGAGACGGGATACGGCTCATTTCACGAGGTACGTATGTAAAACCCCAACGACTGATGACTGATTCGGAAGAACAATACACCCACCACGTCACCGATTACCCTGTATTGTTTCTATTGCTCTTGCTGGAAACTGGATGACACCTGCCTCTGTTATCTCTGCTGCTACCTACAGGCAATGGATAACATATCTATTGTCCCTATTGTTCCTCATAAGCAACATTGATCACAACGAACACTGGATAACACCTGTCTCTATTGTTCCTCACGGACACTGCGCCTGTTTTGTCAACCGTTCTATGTAGAAAAAGGACCAAAAGTGACGTCATCACCGAGCCTGATGTTCCTAGGAGGGGCGTCAGTGACGTCAGCATGTGGCACATTGGCTGCTGGGCAAAAACTATCGTTCTAATATCTACTTCTGATGCAACAGTTATGGGGCTTGTAGGGAAACCTATCCAGGGGTACTATTGGCAGTTTTTATATATGAAGCACATTGTTAGTCTCCATATTGGTTTATATGGAACATATGTAGAGCCATATTGTCAAAGTATCCATGTTTACAAGGGACATCTCGCACGTAGAGCATATTGTTAACGTCTCCATGTGGAGCATACGTAGAGCATATCGTTTACGTCTCCATTGTATGATTTGACATGTAAGGGCATATGTACATGTAGGGCACATTGTTAACTTTGAGAAATTTGTTGATACGGGATATAGAGCGCATTGCATATTTGAAGTCTCATTGACCTCATTGGCCACCAGATCCGAAACTGACCGACTCACCGCGTGATACCACCAGAACTATAGCAGCCCGCCGCAAAAGTAGGTCGACGAGCATTAAACACGATTTATTACTACTGACGATGTCAAAATATAATACATAACCGGCACTTCATAGCGATCAGATCCGAAAATTCAAAATAACCACTGTGGGATATTTGCAGCACACATATCGTTCCCATGTGTGAAACGTCATATGTAATTCATATGTGATTCCGCCTGATGTGTGAATGACATACACGAGAGATGCGCATGTGTGTTTCGGGGGTAATAATTATTTGTGGCGACAAAGATTTATACGGGATTCCTAAAAATGTTGACGGCCCGACGGCCCGACGCCGACCTTGGGATATATATTTCTATGTTCTCTGCATTCGAGGAAATTTATCGATAGTATACCGATGAACCAACATTCGACTTTCATCTTTACAAATGTGAAGAGATTTTCTTACGTCAACTCTACGACAAGAGGGAATAATACATTTATCACGAGGATATAGTCAATCAATCCTGTCCGGATAAATATATTCTCGAAGGACCGAGATTTAAAGCACAGGATAAAAAGTTAGGTCTACCTCGTCCAAAGTCATCGCCAATATCGTCAATTGTGCAACAGGGGACGGCAAATGACAGGTGGTGACTGGCTGATGAATTGCTCAAGAGAGTTGCCAAATGAGTTGACCGAATTCATGGGAGGGACATTAGAGGAATTATCTGAACTCCCATGTCGCTGTTGCGTTTAATTATGACATTCGAGGGAGGAATACAGCTTCCTGGTAAACACTAGTCTTCAATTGCTAACATAATATTTATGATGCTGGAGAGAAAATACGATAGATTTGTCGATCAAGGCCAGCAAAACAAGAAGTCATTTACATATTTTCGATCTGTCAAACAAAAACTATCTAAAGAATCGTTATACTTCTTCAGAACTATTTCAATCTGTTTGAAATTTCTATGTGATAGACCAGACATCTTTGCAAATACAAGTATTAGGTATGATATTCAACATCCAGTCATAAATCAAAGAACATTTCCGCGTTCATGGTCGAAGTACTTTATTATCATACCACAATTAACGTAAAATACACATTATAAATAGAGAAAACAGGTTTGAATTGTGCTGCGTTCATGTTCATGTAGCAGTGATCGGCAATAGATCATTTCAACAATTGTGAGTCACGAGTCGTAGCAGTACACAATCGAGCTCCAATGTCGGTCAAGTTACCCGGTCATTTGGGTGGCGTATTATTCAGAAATCGTCAGATCTTCTTTTAGAGGGTCTTTTAAAAGTCTGCACACACGTTGTTAATTCCTTGCAATATATTCAACGATCTAATGTATGATAAATTGAGCGTGTTATTACCTCGTATAGAGAACAGGCAAAAAATTATGTCCCACATGGCAGACAATGAACATCGTGAAATTCATGTCCACTGAAAAGTATTCCTTGGTCCGTTGAAAAAACGACATGGCGGTGATTCGTTTTCGATCGTGTCTACATCACAAAAAGATAGTTTATGTCATCTAATCTGTATCGTCAGCATCCATGTTGGTTCATTTGGCCATGACGAAGGAAGAATGTTTGAATTCCTTATTGTCTGTGGGATTCCAAAATGCGATAATTGAGACAGACAAAGATCGAATGATGACACCATTCATGGCTTCGTATGAATTACTTGAGTTCAGTGTGAGGCCTTTTGGTGTTACTGATACACCGCCATATTTCAACCTAATAGGTTTATTATGCGTTTTCACACAAGGATGACATTAAGTTACAAGTGAGAGAGCGAGTAGTAGGGTTTAACGTCGTTTTCAACCTTGTTGCAGTCATATCACGACGGTGCCTACATGTGCCAGAACACGAGAGTGCTCACACTTCCTATTACCCTGGACACTGATCAGCCCAGCCAGTACAGCACCCGGCATTAAGTTACAAGGGTCTACGACTAGGTTATATTTGCAACGATTGTGGAGCCTACGCTCTCCGTCCCGCCAGCTAAAATGAACATTGTTTCCATTTCGAGAATTTTTTTATCTCACACAGTTTCGGATGAATGCTGAGCACTGATGAGGAAATGAAGACAGCAACGCTCTATTCTCGTTTCCACCCCAATGAAAAGTGCTGTATGATTTTCCAATAATAGAGAACAAAAGTTGTCACTGATAAAAGTTATTGTTGGATAATGTCGGATAACTTTCGTCTATCACAATGAAGTTTGGGATGTTTTATGGACAACATGATGTTGTGTCGTCAAAACCATATCATTCGGGATTATCCTGAGACCATGGCGAATAGGGCGGTGATACATTCAATCCAAACTACTGGTACATTCTGTGGCATCAGATTGGACTACTGCTGCCGTGGGAATGTCAGACTCGATTATCGTTTTCAGTTAGATCCGACATTCGATATTCAGACGTCGTCCATAAAAGAATTTCTGCTTCAATAACCGGAAGACTTATTTCGTATGGCAAATAACACCGATTCCAAATGTGTATGAAGCGAAAACAAATAAAAACACAAGATGATTTCCTACAAGAGAGAACCGTCTTAGAAATGGAACACAGAATTTTCGCGCCTGTAATTGAAACTTTTTTATTATTTCGTGATTGACAACATTTCCAAAGTACACAAACATTCTGCAATGTCAATCAAGTTACCCACCCATTTGAGTACCGTACTCTTCAGAATTTTTCTGATCTTCTTGTAGCGTGTCTATAGTATCACACGTAACTTACCACCCGGAAAATATTATATTCTACTACTACCATCCTACCATACAACTATTAATGGGCAGATCCGGTTGTAGATTACCAACTAGTGTTCGGCCGATCCTGTAACCATTTTGCAATTTTTGGCAGACTCAAGATACGCTTATAATGTTCTTCGATTTTAGGTAACCTCTGTACTATTTCAGGAACCTCTTGTTTGAAATATGGTTCGGCATCTTGCAAGAAATTTACTAACACAAGATCAGCCCACGTCACCTGAAATATAAAATGACCGTTATGTTTGTATAGTCGTCGAATGCTAGTTCTGTCGTTCCCGGAAATTCAGGCGAAGCGACAACAAGCCATTCTCGTCTCGCGAGACTCCCTACTGCGAGAAAGAGTCTCACGCGTAAATGGGAGCCATCCCCCCAAAATTTGGGGGGTGAGTAGGCGGCGTATGATTATCTGGCTTGTCACTGACCTGCTGACTCCGCCGAGTTAGAAGCGAATTGCTAAACATAACGTGGGCTATATAATTGGGAAATGACTCTTTCCGTTTCGGAGCATATCAATCGCGAAACAAATTATTGTCGGTATGTATACTTGGCCGTGAAAGCGAGTTATCTAATACAGGAAGTAGTTCGCGGGTAGACACGGCTCGCTTTGAGAATGATGTCATGCTGCCTCGCTTTGAGATTGGAGATTCAAAAATGTCACCAGTTTACATGAGAGTCGCTTTGGTCTCCCGCGGGTAGACACGGCTCTCTTTGAGAATGGACAACAAGCGTATTTGAAGTCTCGTTGACCTCGGCATGAGACTATTTATGGCCGTGAAGGCTTATGACTAGAACCGGAAGTGACCGCATACCACGGAGGAATACATGTCGCGTTATCCCACCGGAACTATACTAGCCTTAACCTCCACGACCACGTGCCCGCCACAAAAGTAGGTCAACGGACACTTAAATACGATTTTATTACTCCTGATGATGTAAAAATATTATACATAACCGGTTCTTCATAGCGATCAGATCCGACAATCCAAAATAACCACTGTGGGATATATGCAGCACACTTATATGTGACGAATAAACTTTTTCCACAAGATCAGAAAAAATAACTAATGTGAGCCGAATGGATGTATCAGTAATGCGCCGTTGATTTTTCTGTATTAATCGATCAGATTTCAATAGCCACAAATCGCCACATTATTTTTCGCAAATCCTACATGTGTATGTCTTACATGGGTACCCTTATAGAAGTGAATCATATCATTGGCATGTGTGAAAAGTCACATATAATTTACGTGATTCTGTCTGATGTATAGATGATATACTTACACAAGACATGCACATGTTTGTTTCGGGGAAAAATAATTATTCCTAAAAATGTTCAACATATATCTATTAAAGGTGCAGAACTTAACCTATATCTCTGAAACGACAAATACTTGAGAGCTGACACTGGAGTAGTCCTACATGCAGCCCCTACAAGATATTTTATAATACTGATTTCTATTGAATGTAGGATATCCAGTAGGAATCAGTATTATAAAATATCTTGTAGGGACTACATGTCGGACTAACATGTGAGGTACAATTTTTTTCAAAATTCCTGCTTTTCTACGAAAAAAGTGGGCAAAAGCTATTTTATTCCACACCAGATTATTATTCAGTTTTTGTGAATAAAACATATAAATAAAAAATTCGAAAAATCTGACCGAAAAATCGTCCAAAAAATGTCACTTTTGGAAATGACATCATGATGGCGGCCATCTTGGATCTTTTTTCTTTTTTTTAACATTTTCTAGTAGAGTTTGACCCAAGCAAAAAGTGTTGTACCCCCTCAAGGGGTTAGAAAAATATTGAAGGGGGGCCTGGTCTGGACTTAAATCGCCCAGGCCAGATAAGATTAAATATTCTCTGCATGGGTCACATAAGTCTCACATATGTGACTGATGATAGGGATGTTCATATTTTACATTTGAAACCTATGATTCACGCACATTGCTATTTTGCCTGCGTCGTGACGCAGCCATCGTCTGTACAGAAACCTAGCGGTTTTTCACAACTACACCTACCGTATTGCCAACTAAATATTCTGACGAAGAAGAAACTAAAATATCCTGAAATCTTGAAAGCTTGTCCGGGATTGCTTCTGCGAGCAATTTCTGTTTCAGTACCTCCTGCAAATATGAACAAATAAAAAAGTGCAAACTGATATAGATACCGATATATATAGTTTCTGCATTCTAATTTCTATACGGAAGTACAGATGGCGCGATCAAAACTTTATGACGGAAAGTCCCAATATTCTGGAATGCCGCAAGTTTTCACACCTCAGTGATTCCAGGCACCGACCCTCTGAGTCTCTGTGGGTATTACGTGCATGGTTATTATATTCCTAATATATCGGAGGTGCACGGTTTGTCATCGTCCTTAAATATCTTCGAAATAAAACACAACTAAATGTGAACGAATGTAAGCATGAACTCTTATCATCAAATATGATAATTAAATAATGCATATTCGCCTAATTTTCCAGATTTAGCCAGGGCAAAACGTTTCTCCCATATACTAAGCATAGGAAAAACTGTGAAAATTATTACATAAAGTGGCACAGACTGTCGTTTCCTTAAATCACCGAGGTATGAATGCCGGCTGCATTGAACATATTTGGGAACGCGCCATTATGTTATGTGTGTAGCTTGTGGATCACTAATTCGCCACCGAAAGTGCATGCTTAGGCGTTCCATTGGTCAGTGGATTGAGACCTTCCAAATATTGGTCATTACAAATGGCATTCGGAACTCCCGAGCGGAAATCTACGAAGGGGACTGATTCTACGCTCGGGAGACGACAACATGAATTTCCTATGAATCTCCAGATGTGACGCACCGGAACGGTTTAATACGCATGGCTCCGAAGCCCAATCACTCTCGCGGAAGCCTTAATCCCCGACCAGCAAATATTTCCCTGCGAGTCTCTGATTTACGTCAGATATTCTAAAAACTGTTTATTCTTTTCATTCGAAGCACCTTTCAATAGAAAACCATCAGTTTAAATGGTACACACGCCACGTATTGGCAAGATATAATTTCCGTGACGTCACTGACAGTTCCCTGACCAATCTCACGTTCGGCTATTTCCGTATTGGCGGAACAAGCCTCTCACATAGAACGCACAAATCCCCACTGGTGGGGAGCGTATGACGATCACGCAGTGAGCCGGCTAAGAAATAGTGCCTTTCATAATCGAGAGATCCGGGTGCATTTTATTGTGAAATTCAGTTAATTTTAACCAAACGAACATAACTCATTCAAATTATACAAAACTATTTCTATGTTTAGTTGAATAATAGCAATCTATCCCCAGAACTTAGCAACTGGGCTAATTTCCTCCAATACGGAAATAGACGAATGCGAGATTGGTTCCGCCAAAAATTAATTGTGTGCATGATAAGATAAGATTCTTTATTGCACTGAGCATCCCATTTGGGACAGAGTACAAAACATATAAAAAGTAGAATAAATAAGAAAATAAACAAACAAGTGCGACGTTTCCGTATCTGCTCCCAGAAATCCACTAGGCCAGAGGTCAGTTTTCGCAGCTAAAGTGAGTTCTGGGGCTAGATTGTTCCCTGACAGACCGAAACACACGTGACCACGCTCTAGTCCAATATGGCGTCAATGGCCTTCGAGGGACATCTCAAACCGGAGATCCCCGAGAAGTTGCGAATGTACAAATGGCTGACGAATGTGCCACAGCCGGCTCATAGTCAAGACTCTAGAACGATGAGCAGAGATGGAATAGAAATTGCTAAAGCAATTCTTGACATTTCTAATAAAGTACAAGCTTACAGAAGATCCTGAAAGCCTTATTTACCAAGTACACACGCCCTCAACATATAGGATCTCTGATTTACCTAGTATGAACGGTGGGGGAACATTTATTATTTCATTATACAAGTTTCAAGAAACATTCTAGAACCCACATTAATCAAGTATTAAAATCAGTCATTTGACAAAGCCGTAGTGTGATGGTGAGAGTGCGGAGACAATGTGGAGCTGTTGTGGTGCTCGGCATGACGTCACACGTCCCTGGGGGCCTAGCCTGGGGCATTGCCTTGGAGTATTAAACTGAGGGCATATCCTGTGTGCATTTGGACACTGCGGTGTTGCGATGACGTCAGGCGGACCGAAATAGATCGGCTAAATATAGAATTTAATAGCCCGAGGACGTGTCATAACCTAATTAAGTCGACTAGATATAGAATGTGATATCCCCAGGACACGGTTTGACAAAGGAGAATTTCAGGCGGTGTTCGACCCTCTTGTACTACGAACTTGGTATCGCACGAATGATTTTAGTATCTTTACTAAGGTAAGATGGTTAATGGAGTTTTCCCCGAACACTTTATTGAAATATACTAGGAAAATAGAGAGAATCAACCTTTTTATTTTATTTTTTGGCAAAATTTAGAAAAGTCTCTATATCTCCAGGACGACGGGGTCTACAGATGTGGAAGTCACACCGTTGGGTATCTAGGAGAGGGGTGCATTGATGAAGTCATAATGGCATCATAGTTTGAATTAGATGGGTTTGGAAAAGTCTCTATATCTCTAGAACGGGAGATGTTACAGAGGCGAAACTCACACCGTTTGAAACGCCAGAGGGAGGGGCATCTTTGGTAATATGCGATAATATAAATTAGGTGGACGAGATAAAATGGTTTAGATGGATGAATCGGATAACTAAGAATTGAGCTACAGTCCATATGAAACTTACACTGAAGTACACCCAGAAGAGAGGCGCGTTGTATGATTGCAATGATGAAGACATGGTGACGTCATATGATGTCACGAAGACGTCGCGGATCGATAAAGTCTTGAAGATGCGTTGGAGAAGAGATAAGTTGAAAAACTGGCCAAATACATGGGCTGGTTCATCTAATTCACCAGTTGAGTGGCTGCGAAAGATATTAGGCCTGTCTATATGGCAAGCCGTTTTGGTATTTATTCATTTATTTTTGATATCAAAAAAAGAATTTTTGATATCCAAAATAGTATTTTTGATATCCAAAATAGTATTTTTGATATCAAAAATTCTTTTTTTGATATCAAAAATAAAAGTTTATTTTTGATATCAAAAAAAGAATTTTTGATATCAAAAATAAAGGAATAAATACCAAAACGGCTTGCCATATGTCTAAGCCCAGCTGACAGCACCTTGTACATGTACTCATGTATCCTACAGCATGCACATTCTCGGTACCTTGCATTCTGCACCCTTGTCTGTCGGAGAGAAATTTCAAACTGATGTTGAGCTGATGTTACTGATGTATTCCTGTTTACAGGATCGAAGAGAAGACAGAGGCATAGAGCTGAGTGATTTTATTAATAGTCTGTATAATACACATGTTGTTTTCCATATTGTCCTGATAAAACAGATGTATAAAGTACAAATTTAAAGATAAGTATAACTTGTACAGAACATCAATATTTACTATCAGGATTGTAATGTTGCCGAATGTCTACATTGTTTCCAATAAATGTTCTTGTATACATATCGAACAATCCTTCCTTTAGTTCAGCCTCTCAATGTTCTCAGGGAAACTCACATATCAGGGGGCCTTATCGTGAACAGCGAAGTGGCCAGTTTCCCCGGAGAACATTGGGGGGTTGAACTAAAGAAAGGATTGCTCGATATGTATGGAGGATCATTTATTTGGGAAAATGTGGACATTCATCATTTTTAAAATTGTTTTTCGTTTATATGTTGATTTTCTGTACAAATTGTATCTATATTTGTATTTATGCATCTGTTTTATTAGGAAAATATCGGAAACAATATATGTATTCTACAGACTGCCGATAAAATCATTCAAATCTATTGTCTCTGTCCCCTCTTCATTTATTTAAAGAATATATAACAATCCTTCTTTAGTTGAACGCTCCTTGTCTACGCTTCGAGAAGCTCCATATTTAGCTGATAGATTTGGGTACGCGTGACTCTATGACGAGAATCGCAACACCACATTGTTCTAGAACCATAGTTGTCCCCGAACCCTCATTTTTACACTATTGAAGCTCTTCGGAAATACCAAAGACACAACTTTGATATGTACTTAGATAATCTCGGTCAGATATTGGGTGTACCTTATTGACGAGGTCTTTCTCTGCCCACCAGAGCACGAGTAACTCATAGAGATCTCTAACCACGTCACAGTACTGGTCAGCTAGGGCTTCCTCCCAGCTGGACTGTCCAGACAACCCTCATATAACAGAGAAAGTGGGTTATACATGCGTTTATAAAACGATTCCAGTAAATTACAAGTTACCCCTACCAGGCCTGGGGGCAGGTAGATTATGGCTCCCCCTACCAAACTTTCTGTGCTAAATCTGAAACAACAAAAACTTGAGAGCTGACACTGCGCGACTTTCTAGTTTATCGTATTGGCGTCATTTTGAGTCCATTTGCGTAACTCCGCTGAGTAGAGGATCATGAGTAAATTCAAAATGGCGACCATGTGGGGGTATCAGAAAGGTCATATTTTCGTAATTTTTCTGAAAAAAAATTACTGCTTTCCAGGGAGGAAAAGTGGAAAAAAAATTATTTCACACCAGATTAAGATTTACTAATTCCTCATGCAATTTTTTGAGAAATTACATAAATAAAAAATTCGAAAAATCGACCAAAAAAATGCCTTTTCTGATAATGACGTCACTGTGACGTCATCATAGTGGCCATCTTCGATTGTTTTTACATTTTCTGGTAGCGTCTGACCCAAGTGTATGGTTTGGCAAGTTTCAGCCTTCTAGCTAAAGGGGTTGGAAAAATAACTAGGGGAGAGGGAGCCTGCACAGGTCCCAACAGCCCAGGCCAGATAAAGTACTGGTAATTATATCTACCAGACATTTTGTCTCTAAGCAGTAATCTTCAAATGCCAAAAGGTATATACGAATCATGAAATTAAATTTGACACTAAGTGAGGCGATCCTTCGTGATTGTGTCTCATTACAGGCTCCTCTTAATCACAATATCTAAAGTAAGAAGGAATATTAACTCGTGTCCTCATGTTACTATTTCACAATTTTACTTAAAGAGTTTTGCAGCTGAGTTAAACATATCATTAATTCTATTAAGTATATAACGCTAACTTGAATGTTCAAGCCTATACCAGATAGCTTAGCCAGATATCTCCCAATCGCAAAACTTTGAGCCAACTGCATCCCTTCAACCTCAAGAACTGGTAATTTACCAAATGGTGTATCTGTAATACAAAATAGTTATATGGGTCACAGTGATATTTTGAACAATTCTTCACTGGTTATTCTCGGATAATTTTCAAGATGATGGACCTAAAATCTGTTCATTTCAATTAGGCGTCTACTTTGGAGCTTGTCAAAAATAAATAACTACCTTCCCATAATTTTTTTTTTTTTTTGCAGCGTGTATAACAAGTACTCTGTGATATTGATAATATATATCACGCTTGAAATAACTTTTTAATTCTCTCCATATAAAACTTCAGTATTATGTATCTGGGCTCAATTTCATATGGGGGCGTCATAATGTATTCGTGTTCAAGTTGGCAAAGTTCATTGATGTCATATAAAGTAATAGCCTTATAATAGTAATAGGCGGTCCGTGATGGGTGCGTCGCTTATATCCCATGTCCAGTGAAATTGCCGAATAATAAATCGCACACACCTCTATGACCGTGCACGGCATTATTGACCTTTGTGTCAGTGAACACGGATATACTATGACGTCTTCCTATGTAATTGACCGGGTACATGAAACTACAGTATTGGAGTTTATACGAAGAGAACTACAAAGTTATTTTAAGCGTGATATAGAGCAATAGTGGTCATTTTGTAGAGTTTCTTATACACGCTGCAAAATATAAAATGTATGCAGAGCTATCTATTTATTGCTGATATGATTAGTTTGCTAAGGTGAAATCTTGGCAAACTTCAGCAGACGGCTGCGGCACTACACGAGACAGTGCGCGGCACTATAAGAGGCACTATACGCGAAACGAGGCACTTTTAGCCCGGTGCATGGAGCTTCCAGGGATTGACCTGGAGTGTCGTTGTGCACACACCAGGTCATGGTAAGAATAGGCCTTAGCCCCTCAGAGGGCTTATCGTAAGAGGCGACTAACTGGGGCACCTGTGAGGTCCCTCGATGTGAAAAGGAATAGGACCCCACCGGGGGGTCCCGGGTGTTAAAGGAATAGGACCCTACCCATGTGGTTTCTAGGTGTGAAAAGGAATAGGAACCAAATGTCGTGATTATGACTGAAATAGTGTTGAAACCGACTCTAAATCATATTCACTCACTCAGTCGCGACACAAAACGCTGTTCCAAATAATGCCAAGCATAGTGCCGCGCATTGGTATTGAGCAAAGCACGTGACTCTTCTCGGCCATCATAGTTATGAGTTTACTGATCCTATGAACATGGGTATGGAAAGGGATTATAGTAGACCCGATAACGTACAAACTTACATGATTGAAGATTTGGTCGTTCGGTCTCCGGGATTCGACAGTCTTCATATTTGAGACCGGCTTGCGCCAAGATGAATCGTATAAATTCTGCCCTACCTCGAGAGTTGAAATAGATTAATTTCATCATCCCTGCTTTTGCTATTAGTTTGGCTGGACACACGTGCATCTATACTGAATTTAGGCAGTTGTCTTACTGATTGCACTGATCAAACATCTACATTCGTTATGTTGACGGATATGCGGCACAGTCTGAAAATATAGTGTAAATATATAGCACCAGTAGTATATTTTGTTCCACATATCTTGGTGACCTACGAATATGAGGTCAGTGACAGGAGTGAACTACTTACCGGTATCTCACCAGTATCAAGGTGATTTAATATCAAAATAAATTATTATTAGTATCTTGGTTTTATTTTAGTAGCGGTTTTGGTCAACTTTGGTCAAATGTCTGCTTCACTTTATGAATGGTACCGGGTAGTAATAATATTGTAAATCTAGTCAGAGCTTCCTCTAACCCTTCAGCCAGACGACAGCCAATATCTGACTGCTCTAACCCTTCAGGCAGACGACAGCCAATATCTAACTGCTCTAACCCTTCAGCCAGACGACAGCCAATATCTGACTGCTCTAACCCTTCAGGCAGACGACAGCCAATATCTGACTGCTCTAACCCTTCAAGCAGACGACAGCCAATATCTGACTGCTCTAACCCTTCAGGCAGACGACAGCCAATATCTGACTGCTCTAACCCTTCAGGCAGACGACAGCCAATATCTGACTGCTCTAACCCTTCAGGCAGACGACAGCCAATATCTGACTGCTCTAACCCTTCAGCCAGACGACAGCCAATATCTGACTGCTCTAACCCTTCAGACAGACGATAGCCAATATCTGACTGCTCTAACCCTCCAGGCAGACGACAGCCAATATCTGACTGCTCTAACCCTTCAGCCAGACGACAGCCAATATCTGACTGCTCTAACCCTTCAGCCAGACGACAGCCAATATCTGACTGCTCTAACCCTTCAGGCAGACGACAGCCAATATCTGACTGCTCTAACCCTTCAGGCAGACGACAGCCAATATCTGACTGCTCTAACCCTTCAGCCAGACGACAGCCAATATCTGACTGCTCTAACCCTTCAGCCAGACGACAGCCAATATCTGACTGCTCTAACCCTTCAGGCAGACGACAGCCAATATCTGACTGCTCTAACCCTTCAGCCAGACGACAGCCAATATCTGACTGCTCTAACCCTTCAGCCAGACGACAGCCAATATCTGACTGCTCTAACCCTTCAGCCAGACGACAGCCAATATCTGACTGCTCTAACCCTTCAGGCAGACGACAGCCAATATCTGACTGCTCTAACCCTTCAGGCAGACGACAGCCAATATCTGACTGCTCTAACCCTTCAGCCAGACGACAGCCAATATCAGACTGCTCTAACCCTTCAGCCAGACGACAGCCAATATCTGACTGCTCTAACCCTTCAGGCAGACGACAGCCAATATCTGACTGCTCTAACCCTTCAGGCAGACGACAGACAATATCTGACTGCTCTAACCCTTCAGCCAGACGACAGCCAATATCTGACTGCTCTAACCCTTCAGCCAGACGACAGCCAATATCTGACTGCTCTAACCCTTCAGGCAGACGACAGCCAATATCTGACTGCTCTAACCCTTCAGCCAGACGACAGCCAATATCTGACTGCTCTAACCCTTCAGCCAGACGACAGCCAATATCTGACTGCTCTAACCCTTCAGGCAGACGACAGCCAGTATCTGACTGCTCTAACCCTTCAGGCAGACGACAGCCAATATCTGACTGCTCTAACCCTTCAGCCAGACGACAGCCAATATCTGACTGCTCTAACCCTTCAGCCAGACGACAGCCAACATCTGACTGCTCTAACCCTTCAGGCAGACGACAGCCAATAACTAACTCATCTAACCCTTCAGCCAGACGACGGTTAAGATCTGACGGATTTGTCGTCTGGCTGAAGGTTTAGATGAAGCCCGGACTGATATCAATCCGGATATATATCTCGGCAGAAAACAAACCAACCCGGTAAATATAAAAGGCCAGTCGGGGCCCTTGTTAGTAGAGACAGTGGATCTTCATTCCCTCGTTTATTCACTAGACAAGCTAGAATTTCCATGCATGTTGACCATTGACCTTTGCCTATCATTAATCACGCGACCGGAACTGACCTTTGACTGCGCATACGCACAAGAAAAAAACACTGTGCAGGATCAAATGTCACTTCCGGTCACGTGATTTAGGGTCAAATGGTCAAAGGTCAACGTGCATGAAGATTACAGCTTGTATAGAAAATATATGAGGCTGAACAAGAGTGAATATGTCGGGGTGCGTATTGGGCACCCATAGGCGGAAATCCTTAATGTGCACATATGTACACTCCACAGACCCTGTTACTCTTTGTAGGCTTCTGAGGTAGGGTGGGGGTATTCTCATTAGCTCGGGAATTTCCCATTGGCTCGATACGGATTGTTGCAGTAGGAGAAAATCTGTGATTAATGGGAGTGCGCATGCGCAACCAGAAATGGGGCGATTTATCAAGAACTAAGAGGATGAGAGACATCGGAGTTTCGTTCAACGAGATCCTGGCATGCGCAATATGATAGGGTGGGTAGGGAATTAGAGCTGCGCATACACAACCGGATATGGGACGATTTACCGAGAACGACGGAGGTGAGAGATATGGGGTTTCACACCACGAGATTCCTGAACTCAGGCATTCGTCATATGGTATGGTGATTAGTGGTGCGCATGCGCAATTAGAAGTGGGACGCATTAACTAGAACGAGACGGGTGATTTACATGGGGTTTTCACCCAAACGAAGGAGGGATGCTTTATCGATAACGAGAGGGGTGAGAGACATGGGGAGTTCACCCACCGAGACGCCTGGACCTAGGCATGTGCTATATTGTATGGTTCGGAGAGAAGGTTGAGAGACATGGGATTTCACCTGAGACACCTTAAGTGACCCAGGCATGCGCCATAGGGCAGAGCGGGTAGGGTAGTATGGATGCTCGTGCGCAACCAGAAGTAGAATGCATACCGAGAACAGCGATGGGAGACATGGGCATTTCACCCAGCGAGACGACAAAGGCATGCGCAACAGGGTATGGTGGATTGCGAATTAGGGGTGCACATGCGCAAACGGAAAGGGACGCATTATCGAGAATGTGAGAGCTGGGAACATGGAGATTTTTCCCAACGAGACGCCTGGACCTAAGTATGCGCCATATTCTATTGAAGGAAGAGGAGAGGAGTGAGAGACATGGGGATTTCTCCCGAGACGCGTGGACCCAGGTATGTGCCATAGGGTAGGGCGATTAGGGGACGAGGGATGCACATGCGCAAACGGAGGTGGGACGCTTCACCGAGAATAAGAGGAGTGAGAGTTATGGGGATTTCACCCGAGACGCCTGATTATTGATTAGGGTGCGCATGCGAAGCCGGAGGCGCGACACTTTACCGAGAACGAGACTTTCGTTTCATGAGACCATGGATACTGGCATGCACCACAAGGTAGGGTGGGCATGGGAGTAGGGGTGCGCATGCGCAACCGGAAGTGGTACGCTTTTGCCGAGAACGTGGGGGGTGAGAGACCCGGAGATTTCACACGGTGAGACGCCTGGACCCAGACCTAGGCCAAAAGATATTGTGGGTAGAGAACTAGGGATACGCATGAGCAACGTGAAATGAGACGCTTCACCGACAACGAGACGGATGAGAGATCTGGCGATTTCACACAAACGAAACTTCTGGACACCGTCATGCGCCATAGGGTAGTGTGGACAGGGGATTAGGTGTACACCTCCTCCGAAAGTGGCACGCTCAAAAAAACAAAACAAAGAAAATGGCGGTCTAGGGTATTTCCTTAAGAGGAACGGTGACGCCATATAAGGGCAAAAACAGAGAACACCTAAGGGTGCATGTAAAACCACGACTGCCTCGAACTCGGAATATGCAGTCAGTATATTTGTTTTTTATATGGATATGACTTTTTGTCAGTACTCCGGCATCGTTTTTCACCACGGTTTTAGCAATATTTCAGCTATATAGCGACGATCAAACAGAATTCTAAGTATTCAAGTTAATAACTTAGTAATCCAACACATTAAAACAAACACACATTAAAACGTATGCAACAAATAACCTAAGCTCTTCTAAAGTAGTTGCTCGATAAAAGGAATCTCTTACAATCTTAAAATCTATATAGTCGATAAGAATATGTTTCACTGTGAGATCTTCGTGGTATGGAATACACCTTGGGACTGGCTCTTTTTTTTTAGTAAATGTTCGTGAGTTAATCGTGTATGACCAATTCTACATCGCCTGATCATGGCTTGATCGAAACGTTTCTGGCTGTTCAGATGAGTATTGTAGCAATATGCAAGAGGTGGAAATAGCCTACAGTTTTTTGAACTCATGAAGTTTGTTATTATTCACAGCATCCCATAAAGATTGAAACAGCCGTCTCACATAAGAACAGATAAAGGGTCTGAAATCGCTATATGGGATTCCAACATGATCAACCTCATTATTTAGGACTGCCTTAGCAATTTCTATCAGCCTCAGTATTACCTTTGATGCCAACGTGACAAGGCAAACAACAAAATACAATATCAATCTGTTGATCAAATCTACAGTCATATAACGGTAGAATATTCAAGATAGTGGGATGAGTTGAAGTCCCACTTTTAAGGCATGACAGTGAGTCTGACAATATGACATTTTTTTTTCTCTTTTAGTGGACCCAATACCTTTCAAAACCGCCAATATAGATTTTGCTTCTGCAGTGAATATCGAACTTTTACCTGGTAGTCGACAGGTTTTAGTTTTGGAACTAAAGGCAGTAGCACATGCTACTGTCTCACCATCTTTAGAACCATCTGTATAAATAGCCTGATGTGATCTGTATTTTTCTCTCAGCAGACCAAATTCTTGTGTATACACGAGCTGGCTTTCGTTAGTGTAATATCTACTTCTGGTTTAGCTAACTGCCATGGTGGGATTGGTAATAGCTTGTTAGGTAAAATTTGACTACGCTTAATACCAGTTGCTACAATGTGTGGTTTCATATCCCAAGAGGTGGAATAATGGAGGGTTTCTTTAAAGTGATCGTAAACCCTCAAGTAAAGTTCACATCAAATGAAAGACCATTGAAAACAGTGTCTGAAAAATATTTTTGTCATTTTTTACGATTTTATTACCCAGAGTAAACTGCAAATAAAGAATGGGGTACTATGGTGGTCTGTTGCGATCATATCTTATCTAGGTCCGGTAACGTCACACTGCCTTAATACATATATTTTAAACTTTGTATGCACTTTCTAATACTTGAATCAAGTTTAAGGTGTGTATACTTTGAGTTTCAATACAGACCCACTGTTGCAATGTACATATTTCACCAAAATCGAGGAAATTAAATGCAAGATTCAAATTGACTTGGTACTTATGAGTTACCATTAAAAAGTCAAGTACTTTTACCCGGCTAGAAAAAATCGCATAAATGAAGTAAAAATATATTTGGATACAGTTGAAATTTGTCTTGCATTTGACCTTCACTTCGTCGGAGAGTTTACTTTCACTTTAAATAGAAATCCACGAACTGAGGGTTGAGAACACAACATTTATATGTAGGATTCGAGTGATCTGATGTATCAGCTTTCTTTAAGGGATGTTCTGAACGCTCCAAGGCAAAGTCGTAGTCCTTGATGGAGAATGGGATCTAGCTTTGCCAAGTCGGACTTGCTTGCACCGTTGTAATTAACTGCGTCTGGTCCGTCATACATAATTCAGCCGTCGTCCATTAAACAATAGATCCATAATCAAGTTTGGAACGAACAAGTGATCGATATAAATGGAGAAGTGTTTGCTGATCTCCTCCCCACTTATAGTTAGCAACTACCTTCAACAAATCAAGAGCTTTCGTGCACTTAGCTCTCAAGCAATTTATATGCGATAAGAACGTTAATCGGTGGTTAAACAATATTCCTAAGAATTTGACCTCTTTTACCACTTTGATCTCAGTTCCATCTAATGTAAGTACTGGATCTTTGTGCTGGAAATACTTTCTGCAAAATTGTATGCAATTTGTCTTAGCTCTGGAGAATTTGAAGCCATTTTCTAGACACCATTTCTGAATTCTATTTAGACAAATTTGTAATGTTCTCTCAATAACGTGTATACTTCTTCCACTGTCCGGAATGTTGAAGATGTCTACAAAGAGTGAACCATCAATTGATTTATTCAAAACGTCCGCTAAGCTGTTGATCTTGATACAAAACAGAGTGGTAGACAAAATACTGCCCTGTGGGACATCCTGATCCTGATCGAACTGATCAGACATGGTTGTACCCTACTGAACTTAGAATTGTCTAGCATTCAAAAAGTTGGACATGAAAATGAGTAAACGGCCCTTTAATCCCATAGTATGAAGGTCTTTTAGAATCCCATATTTCCATGTAGTATCACAGGCTTTTTCTAAGTCAAAAAAGATGGAAACTACATGTTCATTCTTGGCGAAAGCATTTTTGACAATCTGATCTGACTAAGTGGTCAATGGTACTTTTACGAAAACCAGCATGAATATCAGTGTTTCTTTTTATTTTCTAGGTACCAAACAAGGCGATCATTTATCATGCGTTCTATTGTTTTACAAACACAGCTAGTCAGTGAAATCGGACGATAATTACCAGGGCCTGTATGGTTACGGCCAGGCGTTGGTGTTGGTACAACTGTTGGTACAACAATGGCATTATGCCATGGCGGTGAAAAGTTTTCTGTTATCCAAAGTCTGTTGAATATGCGTAATAGAATTTCGAGAGAAGATTCGTGTAGATGTTTCAAATTGAGGGGTAGTTTGAGAGAATATAGACGTATGAAGTATCGTCTTGAAGTTCACACACTGCACTATCCGACGGAGATGGTGAACAAGACCATGTGGCTGTGGTGTCATTAGTACCGTAGTACAGACAGTGCAGAGTCGCTCGGTTCCGCACTCGGGTGCTGAAATATACATCCCTATAGGCCATGATATGCGGAATTGCACTGGGAAAGTAGTAGAGAAAAGGCATGTACGGGTGCGCAAAGGAGTGGGTCTCAGTGTGTCTTTTGCTAAGACTGTTTGACCCTGAAAATGGCATGAGAACGATTTTAGAGTGTTTCTCACTGCTTGTGGATAATCCATTGGGTTCATTAGTCGACGTACTGGTCTCTCTCCACAGTCCAGGTAGACGATTCTCATTTTTTCGAAGGTTATACACTTGAGTAATCTGTTTTGCCCCAATTCTATCAAGAGCAGCTCTGAGGATGCTGTCGTCGTCCCTGGTCTTGGATTCGGTTTCAATTTGAGGATATGCAGGGTTGCCTCTTGGATAACGATCTTTCAGCTGGGTGCTGGGCCGGTGATCATCAGGTAAAGGCGGATGTCGCTCGCAACAGTTCGAGTTTGATGGGTAGTCCATTGAAAAGATACCGTGAGATCCATCCATCGATTGTTCAACGCAAAATCTCTCTTTGTTTTGGGATCTTGCTTTGGCAACCTTCGCATCCATGCCCTGGGTAGGAAAATGACGCCGTCAAATGAGACTTTTTAACTTTTTGGCAGTATGGCAACAGCGATTCGAAATAGGCATAATACGGATACGTGTTGGTCGAGGCACGAATTTGTCGCTGAGAATCACATTCATCTGCTGGAACAGGAAGTGGAACCAGGGATTTACCGGACCCACCGGGGCAGCTTCCTCGGGATTGGGGCCGTCCCCACTGACGATTTTGTCTTTCACTTGCAAGGAAGTAAGGGCTAAGTCCACGTACGACGTATCTGTGTTGGTGATGATGAACTCGATATGAACCGACTTGGTCATACTGGAGAGATCATGAGCGTCTGGTCCGTCATTCATTATTCAACCGTCGTCCCTTAAAGAATCTTCGCTTCCATAATCCAAATTACAACACATATAAGGGAAGTGGGATTCCATATTCCATATAACAGCATCAACACCAAATTCAAAACAACAATCGTAGTATACATAAACAGTTTTCAGTGATGCCGGCAAGACATCAGGAGGTTCCAAAAATATCAAATCCGTACCGCTGATCAGTATTCTTAATCTATATGATATTCGCTGTAAAGTCGTCATCTAGAGAATGATGTTTCTCAACCACACTTTGATTCTGTCTGTTCATATGAACAGCATGAGAATCTTGAAGTACATGGGATCATACGGCCCCTAGCCCCGGGTTAAGTGGAATTAGACACAAGTTACGAAACGTAAAGCCATAGATCTTGCACGCTACGCTCGTATTTTGCTATTAGCATGCGATATGTATCGACAACTTTGAGTGGAGGCGCTTAGTGGTTCAGCCCTGTTTTATAAGTTTTTGATTTTTTTTTGGTGACATTTAACACAAGGTCTAGCAATGCTACTAAGCGAGGTATGTATAATTCATATGCAGGTCTCACTGGAATATTGCTGTCCAGAAAGGGATAGTGTACGAGGAAAGAAATTGTCGGAAAGTCGACGATAGAGAAGACCAGCGTCATTTTTACAGAGATATAGGTCTAAATATGTTGTGCCGTGAGGGCTATCTGTAGTTCCCTTCAAATTCAGTGAAAAATATCCAGAGGCAAATGTTCTAACCATGATCTGGATCGTCGGTACGATCTACAAACGAAATTCACTGTTGGTAGAGGGGCACCAGTCCGGATGGATGAAAGCCATGTTTAATCAAAGATGCCCGGGGTCTGATGCTGCTTTTCTGGATTGGGGGTCTTTTATTCATTTTACCCATAACTCATTCCGCTTTGGCGACCATGCCGCCTCCCGCTTCTTTAGCTCGGTGTTTGACTGTATCTCGGACCAGGACACCACTGACCGTATCAGCCAAGCCGGTGCTAGGGGCCGTGTGGACATGTCACTGAAGATGTTACAAGCCGGGGTAAGACACAAAACATCACAGGGATCATTTTGGTTCTTGTGGTGTTTTAGATATGCAGTCAGCATATTGGTCTGTGGGATCATATGACTTCCTGTCAGCACGTCAGCATCTCTTTCCATCACCATTATACGTTTGCGTTCAATTGTTGCCTAGCAAGATTCTGCTGATGGACGTTTCATTTCCGAAGCTTGCCCTCTGTACAAATCATTGTGATTGTAGTTTGTGGCTGTGGTTAACATGGTGGAGAGCGAAGCGCTTGGTCGGCGTCGGGCCTTACAGACGTGTTCTGTATAAGAACTTGCATTCTACTAATATTCTCCCCGTTTGGGGCGTTTCTGCGATGTAACAATCAAATAATTCATCAGCTTCCATGAGATGACTTGATAGGGTTATTACATCATTCCTCTGGTACATTTGCATCTAATACTGCTCAAGTCGGTGCTAGGGGTTTTTGCTTATGTCACTCAAGATGTCCACATGAACAGCTACAATAAAAGAGCGTATGAGATCAAATAATCACAGAGATCATTTTGGTTCTCGTGATGTTTTTAGATATGCAGCCAGATTAATGGCCTATGAGGCCATATGACTTCCTATCAGTATGACGGCGTCTTTTGCATCACCTAATATCTATAATGCCCCCTACCAATCTTTCTATCCTATCTCCGGAAAGACAAAAAATTGAGAGCTGACACTCCCTGACTTTGTAGCTTATGATATTGGGGTCAGTTTGAGCCTATTTGCATGACCCCGCCGAGCAGAGGATCATAGATAAATTCAAAATGGCGGCCATGTGGGGTACCAGAAAAGTGCTATTTCATCATTTTTTTCAACATTTCTGCGAGAAAAAGTGGGTAAAATCTATTTTATTTCACTTCAGACTATTATTTACTAACTTATCCGAAAAAAATCGACCAAAAAATGTGATGTGATGGTGTCACCGGAATGTCCAGATTTGAATGTCGATGGAGAGAAAGCATAGAGTGAAGTATTCGTTCCCTCGAACCAAATCGCTTTTGTGGTGGCCTGGGTTGTGGCGGGAGTTATCTATCATGACCTACTTCCGGTTCCGGTAACGTGACCGAAAGTGACCTTTGACCTGAGAAAGAGTAGTTAAAGTCGGATTTTTACGCCCCGGAGTTATATAATATTCATATACATAGTATATAGCACATATTAAAACAACATAATGGATATGTAATTTACTGTTTGGACTCATACGTGGGACCTTTAAAAATACGACAAACGCTGAACTTATCTATGTAAACGCAATTTAATGCTCGAACTTTCGACCCTCTTGCAGGGGCCTTCATCAAGTGAACATAGCATAGTCGACATTTGTAAAAAATAAATTTCAAAGTTCGTAGCATTAATATAACGGTTCACATAATGACTCACATACTCATTTTTGCGCCCACGGAGTTATCTAACACTAGTTCCGCTGCACCGGGGGCATAAAAATCCGACTGTAACTACTCTTCTCTACTACTCTCATCACTATGCAATACTTTATATTCTTGAAAAATGTGCTGCGTACTGTTATATGAATATTTTGTCTGATCATTATGTTTTTTATTTATTTATATTTTGAAAATGTGCTACACTGCTGTATGTGTATACGGACCATATATCGTAAAAATATGTTCTACAGACCTCGCTATCCCAAACACATGTCATTTAGTCCGAGCTCTAATTAATCCTTCAGCCACACGAGGGATAGACCTAATTTCAGCCAAAGAAGCTGTCAGAACTATCCGTCGTGTACTTGAAGGGTTCGAGGACCATGAAAGTACAACCAGGCTAATCGCGTTGAACAGAAAAAATCGTGTCATTGTAGAATCATTAAAAATATACGTAAACATTATCTAACAAATGAACTAAAATCATTAATCTATTTCTGTGATTTTCATACCCTTAATAGGTGCTTTGATTAGCTAAATAAAATGTATTTTATTCTTTAAAATATGTTTAAAATAACATGAAATTACAGGTATGGGAAATATGCCCACCGAGGAAAATGTCCACCAGGGAAATTATCCAATGTCATGGGAAATACACGTGTGGTGAAAATGTCCACTGGGAAAAATGGCCGTACTCCACAGCAAGTCACGTGTTATGTTTGCAGACATGATCACATTCCATTTGGATGCTAAATTCATTTTGAAGAGATACTTTGTTTTCCTGATCCAACACTGTTATGTTTCTGTAGCATTCGAAACAGATACAAACAATATAAAAATTTTCATTTGTAGAGGCCCTTCTTTTTAAAAAGCGCCTCTAGAACCCCAAACTGCTCTTAACGAATCACAAAATCGAATCGCAGTGACGTTAATAACACGTGGTGGGGAATTCCAGAAAATTGAAACAGGAAGCAACATGCGGCTGAAGAAGTTGAGGTATACATTCTTTGCCTGTCAAAGAAATTGAGGTGTATTTTCGTTTCGATTTTGAGACTGAGAACAAGAAGTCGAAGAGAAAAGTTGGTTTCGTTTCTCACAATCGATGAGTGAACCCAACACATCTTAAATATTGCTCTGATCTGTGAATCGACGCCATGGATGACACGGAACCAGGTGCGACAGTTGTCTGAATCGAGTTTGCTGTGTCATCACTTTTAATTTTACAGTTTAACTTTTAAGCTATTAAGGGCGCGGTGGAAGAATTTCAGTATTGGTGTGTGTGGGGAGGGTGGCAACTCGGGGGTTAGAGTCTCTTATTGGATGTGTTCTGTTTGAATGTAGTGAAGTAAAAAACCGGTGTCCAGTAATCTTTCCTTCCAACATATTTAGAATAAATGGTCTTGAATTAATAACAGAGTTCAATGGTACGTATATTAATACACCATAGAGTATGACCAACCTAATATACATCCTGCATACATCTGAATCCCAATAGCTGAGCGGGTTTTATGTTCATTTATTTAGTTGTTGAAATTAAATGCTTATAAAATATTCACATTTTTTCAATCAACAATGAAATAGCAAATACATACCGATATAGGTTTACTCAGGATTGACAGTTGTTTTCCTGTCATTATCAGATATCATTCTAGCCGCTAATGTCCAGGCAAATATCCAGGAGACTGTACCTATCCAGGAGAATGCACCCATCCAGGAGAATGCACCCATCCAGGAAAAAGTCCTTACATCTGTGCAGGACTCAAACGAAGATACAGCAGAATTTAGCTTGTAAGTTTTTATGTATTTTGCAGTTAATTATTTGATGAAGTTAAGGGACCATCCATAAAATACATTACATAATACTTGCTTCTCTTTTCTAGGTTGTTTGATCCCTGTATTGAATTGGAAAATGTATTTTGTGTGCATATGACAACTTTTCCCATATAATACAGCGTAAACCTCATACGGTAACATCGCTTAGGATATGTCATCCCACACACATACCGTTCCACCGATGCGTTCCACCAACATTCAGCAACTTGCTGTGTCGTTGATATATTTAATAAAATACCGATTAAAGTAATGATTTAAATTATATGAGAAAAAGAATCCCATGTTAACTTGATAATGGGATGAGAATTCCCCCCTCTCGTGAAGGATAATACATCCAAACCGTATCTCGGCGGCTCGTTTGGGCTGTATTTTCCATCTCTCGAGTGGGAATTCTCATCCCATTATCAAAGGGATCCTCTTGTTCACATAGCATATTATTTGACAGCGAATGGTTTATTCTCTTGTTTCATTCTCAGCTTCAAATTTGGGTCAAAGAAGAAATATGGTACGCAAGAACAAGCAGCAAAAGCGGGTGTGGCTTCTGTACCCGTCTCGAGTGAAGATACTTATGACATGTCACACCCGAGGCGAGGCATTGCACTGATATTCAGTAACATCAACTTTGAGAACATGCCGACGCGGGTGGGCGTCGAGCATGACGAGTTGAGTTTACGTCAGTGTTTGGAGTCATTGGGATTTGTAGTCAGACTGTATCCGGATAAGTACGTATCAGAGATGACAGATATACTCAGATATGGTATGTATGTTATTATGTGTCCTGATACAGGAGGTTATCTTCTTAAGATGGCGGTGTTCATGCACTAAACCCAACACTTGCGACGGAAATATATGGACTCTTATGCTATGAAAGGGGTGAAGCGGGTGGGGGCTGCGAGCAGGACTTGGATTGCAGAAGCATTAATGGGCAAATAACTATTTTTGCCAAAACTATATAACATACAGAAAATATATCAACTGATGATAAGAGCCATTCTACAAAGATATGGGGAGGGGGAGGGGAGTCAGAGGCCTTTATGAATTAATGTACAGAAAAACAAATTATCAACTGATCATCTAAGGGCTGTTCCTGAAAAAAAAGACATGGGTTGGGGAACAGAAGCCATGCACTTTTGTACAAAAGTAAATGTACAGAATTTTTTTTTATCCACTGATGATCCAAAGGCTGTTCCTGAAAAAAAAAATTAAAAAAAAAGAGGCATGGGGGTGGGGGGCAGAGTCCAGTCGCTTTTATAAATATGTAATGTACAGAAAAAATATATATATCAACAGAAGATCCAAGAGCAGTTCCTGAACAAAAAATGACATGGGATGGGGGGCAGAATCTAGGCATGTTTATAAATATGTAATGTACAGAGAAAAAAAATTGTATTACATAGCACCTTATGATTATTGCTGTTCCTGGAAAAAGAAAACAACACACTTTAATTTATTTCTGATTTCATGGTGAGACCAGGCAGCCAGGGAAACTAAATTAAATTTCTATGAATTTAAAAGAGTCTCCAGCTGCCATGTTAATTAACTTGGAACAGCACTGACAGCATGCTAGGAATGCTGGGCAAGGTTTGACTGCATCACAAACAAGTGGTGATATTACTTAATTTAACGGTAATAATGTAAAAATGGATTTGATTATTATTGGTGGTAGATGTCCAAATACACATTCATTTCAGGTAGATAAACTGCGAAGGCATGCATCTTCATTTGTATAAACACTAGTACATAATCTTCCTACGTTTCAGTCTCCCACCAAGACCACAGGGACTCGGACTGTTTCCTCTGTGTTTTCATGACCCACGGAGATGGAGATGGAATATATGGGAGAGGCGCTAAACCAATCAGCGTTAAGAAGCTCACCAGTTACTTTAAGGGAGATAGATGTCCTACCTTGGTGGGAAAACCTAAACTTTTCTTCATTCAGGTAAAATTATTTAAAATGAACAGTGGATGCTGATTTAACAACTGTACATTTCGAGAAAGACACCAACGATCCTCAATCTTGTTAGGCTCAAATAACTTGTATTAGATGCCCACCATAATGCAGACGTATTTATATGTAATGTGGCAGTTTTCTATCTACAGTTGCAATATTCTGTGAATGGATAAATTAGATGGAGACAAAGCGTCACATACCAAAATTGTGGTCAGTGTCAAAGGTCAGGGTCACTGTGGCTCAAAAACCAGGAAATCACTGAAACTTTCAAGTTTCTTGTGAGTTTGATACAGTAGGCAGAGAAGATCTGTCTCCTAACAAAATTGTGGTCGAGGTCCACTTTTGGGAAAGCATACTGTTGTGCACTAAAATTAAACTCTGGTTGACTGTTGTGCGGGCGTGTGTTGAAGCCAATTTTCCTGTGTTTGTATTTTTGAAGGGGCGCAATTTGTGAGATAATACGTCTGAATAACCAATTTAAAATCTTGTCACAAGTCAGACATCACAAGCATTGACAGGAAAGTCTCATAAGAGATTTGATTGCTGATTATTCGACAACGATCGATTTTTGATGTAATTTTGTTGTTAGATATTTGTTCTTTAGATAGGGATTTATGTTGCTCATCACTATATAGCTGTAATATTGATGAACGCGATGTTAAATGAAATTCTCTCGATTTTACATCACAAGAAGTATTTATGGGGATGTTGTAAGATGTTATATCTTATCATTAAAGCCAAATTTACTCTTTCTTTTTCATCCACAGGCTTGTCGTGGGGCGAGTGTAGACGAGGGTGTGCCTGTTGAAGTCACAGATGCAGGAGTTATGAGATTCAAAAAGAAAAAGGTCTCCTGTAGAATTCCAAGTTCGGCGGATTTCTTGATGTCTTACTCAACAGTTGAGGGTATGTTTTGATGGTGCTGGACATGGGCTTCCGCTGTGATAGATTCTTGATAGACTCTTGCTACATAATCAGTCATGTATGGTAGTCTAAAGTTGGTCACTGGAAGTTGATTTAAGGGGTTCTCGTTAAATTCATACGCAAAACACTTTGAGTCCCCTAAATATCAGCCTTATATTGAAGTACAACTTATAAAAAGAGTATCCGAAAATCTGATTTTTTATATGAATCCTTTTCCTATTAATGTGAGAATCTGAGAAACAACATGAACTCCAATGGGATTGTAGGGTTCAGTCAAGAATGTTTGCTCAACATGCTATCTAGAAAAAAAAAATTCTCTGCTCAAATTTTTACTGTATGTCTCACTGATTGAAAGTAAGCCACAAAAAATTGATCCTTCACCATCCAGATTTCTGGTAATAGAGATAAGTACGGTACCAAAATCACATGTTAAAAGATGGGGGAAAACCTCAAATCCGACATGTAGGTAGGCTGAAAATTAGGTGTTTTTGAGTTTTTGCCATCAGATAGGATATTAGCTGTTGACAGTTTTAACCCTACCTGGGGGGGGGGGCTGGTGCTCTGAAACGACAAAACCGAGGAGGCTGAAACTTGGTGTCTTTTAAGCTTATCTTATTGGGGTCATTTTGAGCCTATTTCATATACGCCCAGGCAGAGGATCATGAGTAAATTCAAAATGGCGGCCATGTGGTATCCACGAAAGTGTTTTTCAATCTTTTCGCTCCATTTCTTCACATTTTCCTTGCCTAAAAGGCCTTGAAAGTATTTTATTTATGCAAAACTAATTATTCTATATTTTATTTGATTTTTTTCAAGAGAAAAATCGGAAAAATGAAAATTTCGAAAAATCGACCCCCAAAAAGGCTTCCGAGAAGATTTTGTCACTGTGACATCATCATGGCGGCCATCTTGCATTTTTTTACATTTTCCGGTAGAGCTTGAACCCAAGATACTGTGTGGTAAGTTTCAGCGCTCTAGCCTTAGTGGTAGAGAAAATATATAGGGGAGGCACTTTCCGTCCCCCCCCCCCAAGCTGCGATACACCCCAAATCGCCCAGGCCAGGTAGGTTTAAGAGATTCTCTAGGTTCAGTATTCATTCTCAGTTGATATGGCTGCTTATTTGTCTATAAATGTCTGTTTTGTGAGATATTTCGGGTGACAAGTTCTGGTATGAAAATGAAACCCCTTAATGAAACAAAACATAGGCCTATGGACATTTCATTTCTTCCAAGATGAGATGTTTTTATCTGGTCTGGCTAATCAGAATCTGACCAATAATTTGGGGATAATTGAATGATGGATATCTATAGAGTGATTGAAATATATCTTTTATGATGCGTTGATTTGCTGGTACAATACATATTCAATACACTTTCTTATTTTCTGACAGATTACTTCGCCTTCCTAAACAAAAAGCATGGGTCTTGGTTTCTCCAGGCACTAACCAGGGAGTTGGAAAATTGTGACGGAACCTTGGAAATCTGTACGATGCTGCAGAGGGTGACTCGTCGTGTCGCGTACGACTACCAATCGAACACAGATGACGCACGGACAAACAAGAAGAAACAATGTCCTTGTTTCTCATCAACCCTCACTAAGCAGCTGTTTCTTGCCCCAAAATAGAAACAAAAGTAAACTGGAAACAGAATATCAGAGTTCTCCCATCACTTCTCAGATCAGAAAAGTTTCGCTCAGTGGAAGTACTTTGCCAGAATGGTAGTCGTAGTGTCTTCTTCATGGCAGTACGGTACTATGTGTAATCTCAGATGTACATGTACCACTATGGTACCATATGTACTAGGTCTAGCAGATGTACCATTGTGGTACCATATGTGCTAGGTCTAGCAGATGTACTACTATGGTACCATATGCATTAGGTCTATCAGATGTACTACTATGGTACCGTATGTGCTGGGTCTAGCAGATGTACTACTATAGTACCATATGTGATAGGTCTAGCAGATGTACATGTACTACTATGGAACCGTATGTGCTGGATCTAGCTGATGTACTACTATGGTATCATATATGATAGGTCTAGCAGATGTACTACTATGGTACCATATGCATTAGGTCTATCAGATATACTACTATGGTACCGTATGTGCTAAGTCTAGCAGATGTACTACTATAGTACCATATGTGATAGGTCTAGCAGACGTACTACTATGGTACCGTATGTGCTGGATCTAGCAGATGTACTACTATGGTAACATATGTGATAGGTCTAGCAATGTTCCACTGTGGTACCATATGCATTAGGTCTATCAGATGTACTACTATGGTACCGTATGTGCTGGATCTAGCAGATGTACTACTATTGTACCATATGTGATAAGTCTAGCAGATGTACTACTATGGTACCGTATGTGCTGGATCTAGCAGATGTACTACTATGGTACCATATGTGATAGGTCTAGCAGATGTACTACTATGGTACCATATGCATTAGGTCTATCAAATATACAACTATGGTACCATATGTGCTAGGTCTATCAGACATACAACCATGGTACCATGTTCGCTATGTCTATCAGAAGTGCATGTACCACTATGGTACCATATGTACTGTCTCAGAATTATCACTATGGTACCATATGTGTTAGGTCTAGCAGATGTAGTACTATGGTACCATATGCATTAGGTCTATCAGATGTACCACTATGGTACCATATGTGCTAGGTTTATCAGACATACAACTATAGTACCATGTTCGCTATGTCTATCAGAAGTGCATGTACCAATATGGTACCATATGTGTTGTCTCAGAATTATCACTATGGTAGCATATGCACTATATCCATCAGAAATCCCACTATGGTACCATATGTGTTGTCTATCAGATGTACAACTATGGTACTGTGTGCTACATCTATCAGAATTATCACTATGGTACCATGCGTGCCGTCTTTCAGAAGTATTACATATGTGCTATGTCTGTCTAAATAGACCATATAAGATATGTCTGTCAGAAGTCCCCTGGTACTTTAAGTGCCATGTCAATCAGAATTACCACTATGCCATATACATATAATGAGCTGCATATTAGGGATACATTCTTAAAGACTTTATAGTGTAACTGCAGTAAGTCCAAGTCGTATTCACGACAACGATGTGAATAACATTGCATAATAAAGTTTTTCCCCAAGATTACACTCATACTCGGTCTCATGGGATTCAAAGGCAGCTTTCTATAGTGTTTTCTTAATGGTCGTGTCAATGCAGAGAATGGAATAGATTTGCTACGATATAGCATTGTGACGTGGTTAATCGCCCCATATTAACGTCACAAGTTCTGACGTGCTTGTGGCATTGTGCACTACAATATTATTGAAATTGTTAAAATTAAAGTCATAAAATGAGAAGCAGGGTATAAGTCATATAAGGTTTAAGATCATCCTGAATATGATGTAACTAGCAAAAGTACCACTTTAAACTTAATTAGCACTATAGCACTACTCATTGAATTAAAACTAGGGAGGGTTATTCTTAAATCTCCAGTATTATTCATCATTACATACTCACTAAATAGTCAGTGTTGATAATGAAATGCTCAGTATTTTTACAATTGCAACAATCCAGCAATGAACTGTTAGTCTTCGTGTTCTTATTTGGAAGTGGTCCCTTAATGAGATGCTGTGTCTACTTAAATTTCATGAATATACATTAACGTCTTCTCTCCCCGTAAAAACTGAAATTGAAGCGGAAATAATACACTTGGCTAGTGTACTCTCAAATTGATCAAGAGTCCGGCGGGGAGCGGGTGTGGGTTCAAAGACTCAACACCATTGGTTAAGATTTACTCTGCGATTCACTCTGACATGCGTGTGTCTTTCAGTTCTATTGATATAATATATTGGGGTTTTCTTTTCTCAGATTTATAGATATATGATTATCAGGTTAATGTAAAAGAAAATATTTTTAACCTATTAATGGTACAATTATTTTTTAAATTATTGGTCAACTTTTTTTATAATATAACAGCAGCATGAAGTGCAAATAAATACACTGGACTAGATTGCTCCGAAATTGATCAAGAATCAGAGTAGCACGATGACATGCGTGTCTTTCAATTCTATTGATACAGTATATTGAGATTTTATTTTCTGAGATATGTGTAAAAGAAAATATATTTCACATATTAATGCATTATTGTTCGACTGTATATACTTGGGTGAATAAAATTCAAAGTTTTGTATTTTGATTTGTTGTTTCGAGTCATTACATCTTATCGGATTATTAACAGATGGCGTTGATATAAGTTTGCAAATATATTGTTGAACTGTCCAAGTGTACTTCTGGGTAGCAGGTATGTACAGTTTTGGTCATTTGTATTTGAGCATTCATGTATCTTATTTTCAGATTCGGGACACTTGCTTGCCGCCTTCTTGCACATGATTTTTTCAAAGCCCAGTGCCGCATGGCGTGAACTCCTGTATGTAACCCAACGCACCAAATTAAAAGCTTACAAGACTGACTGCCAGTCTGCGAATTTCATGCTGGCAATTAAATTGATGTCTTGTTGCATGAGGGAGGTAATTCAGTTGTATTATGAACCCATCTGCCATTTAATTTTCATGAATATACATGTGCAACATCATGAAATAGAAATGGGGTAAAACATCAGGTTTCAGGTCGATTGGCTTACTGAAATATAAAACGTCTAGTGTTGGATATGAATTGTTTTACTCTACAAGTCACTTTCGCAAATGCTGATCCTACAACTTTGACGAAGTCTCCACTATGAGAAGCAGGATGTCTTCAGAATAACCCCACAACTTTTACTTCAGTATTTTTCACAGGAAAAAATACTGGATGCCATGGGAATTTCAATATTTTACACAGGAAAAAATACTGGATGCCATGGGAATTTCACCTTATACAGTGCCATATTTACATTAGGATGGTTTTGGGAGGTTGATGAAAGGTGGAATGAATTCCTGAGGGAACGAACTACACAGTTCAGATGGTAACAAATTTTGTAGACCACTAGTTCCAGTTTGTAGGATGGGTTCCAAAATGGTCATCTATCTCCTAACTGCTTGAACAACATTTAAGGGTTTGCTGATTGCGGATTCTGAAAATGTGTAAAATTCTCTAATTTTAGCAGACCGTGAATTATACATCCTCTGAAACATACGATATCGGTGTCTAAGTTACATAATTTTCATCGGGCATGATGACCGTTCAAAGTAACGGGGAACCGTCCAACTAGCTTGAAGTGACCAGATATTGTATACAAAGAGATATACATCACCCCGTATGTTACAATATGGAAACAATAGGAAAATTACCACACTGGATATACAAGACATGAAATCGTCCAAAATGGAAAGATACAGGAAGAAAGAACAAAGTCAGGAAATACAAAACTTTATAAAATGTATTTAATATTCATTTGATAAAAATGATCTCAGCAAACTACATACCGGTATTTGTCTGGAATACAGGCGGAGGAGCACATAATCATTGTAGCAGGTGAAAATTTCATTTAACAACGAAAGAATATGTTACAACCATGGTTCACAATACACCGAACAATATGGCTACCGTACCCTTTGAGATATTGTGCTGTCATTTTTGAGTTTTGTTATCAAACGACATGGCTACCCATGTAAAAGGAAGAATTGTTCCTCCAAATATGCTTGTCTTTTATAACTGTAAGAAAGAGTCGAGTCAGTAATATGGCACAGGACCATGGAGACAATGTCGAGGAACATCAGCCTTTTTCACCAATATTGTTTGAAATATTTTAACATATTGATGGAATGAAGCACGATCTATATTCAACTGACCCATAAATGTTGATTGGCACTTGTCCCTCATCATGAGACAGAAGCTTGGGTACAAAATATTAACTGCACTAGAGGGAGTTTTCATAACATCATACACATGTAGAAAAATTATTGGGGGCATTACCAGTCGCTGTGCTATTCTGAAATATGCTTTTGATGAACTGTGTTACTGTAATCAACAATTATGGTAATTGCAAGCAGCCAGATATGAAAGACAAACTGCTCTAACAGCCCACTTTCAAAGCACTGGCAGCACACAGCGTTTGGAAAACTCTCCCTCTGATACTGAAGAGTGTTATGGAGGGGAGATAAGTCCTGATGAAGCATGTTAGTAAGCTTCAACCATCAAATACAAGTCAATGACTCATTTGTTCTAGGTCAAACTATGCATAAAATATGCATGAAGTAAATGTAGTTTTAAAACATACATGGCCGAATACATGTAGTTAGCATGTTCAGCCATTAACACGAAGGTCGTGAGATCAAGACTACTCCAGGATCACTCGAGCTGTTTCACGCGCAAAACTGACATGTAATCAGGTTACCAGTTCTTATGAATCATCAGCTGAGATTCATTTGTGTGACTGTTTATGCTCGTCTTATCTACATGTACATTAAATGAAGGTAATAAAAATCTAATGATTCTACTAATGAAAGTTTTCAAGCAATTTCATGATAATATGAAGTTAAGTCAAAATGAAGCTGCTTTGAATCTCATCATCTTGATTAATGAATGGAACAATGATAATTCTGGAAATCTCATCAAAATGGCAAGCAACTGGATACTACTACAAGTACATAATTTTTTTTAATAACATTTAAAGGCTACTATTAAAACAGTACCCATTATACTGACACTGAGCGAACCAGTCCTTGTTCTATCCTCTTAATGCTGAACGTAAGCGAGGAAGCAACAAGTTCCATTTTCCAAGTCTTTGGTATGACCCGGTCTGGGATTGAACCCAGTACCTACCGCTTATGAGGCCTACGCTCTAACCATTAGGCCATCGCAGTGCGGTGATACTTACATGAAGTATCTACCCGCACTTTCCTGGCCTACCTGCTTGGAATCTTCTGCCTTACCAGTACTTTTACTCATAGCCCTGCCCAACAAAAATGTCATTGATTTTAACTGCAAACATCCCTCAACTGGCTGGTTCGAGTCTTCACCGGCTTTTTGATGCAATTGGCCATATGGGTGCAGAGGGATCATACTCCATGTAAGAATCACAAAACAATGCATACAATAGCCAAGTCTGGAGACAACAATGTGTCTAGACTAGAGCCTTTTCAGCTGCACAAAGACTCTGACAATAGCTTCCTACATGAAGTATCTACCGTGCAGAGTGTACAGGATATAGTATGCTCAGCCATGGAGGGTAAAAACATCAGTATAGTCATGTGATAGTGAGAACAAGTTAGCGAACTAATACCTAGCTATATTAATTATAAGAATATATATTTATGTAGTCCATTATATCAAGTTTGTCATAACAGGTACGGTACATATTATGCAAAGGAATAATTTCAAAGGCTTTTCAAACATATTATTAATACTCGTACAAAAATAGTGACCATAGCAAGTACATGTAACAGGTTAGAGAAAACCGCCTCTCTAAAATGGAGGTAAAAAAGGTCGTTTTTGCTTAATAACTTTAGATGTATTTTCCTCATAACATTCTAAAATTTTCAGGCAACTTCTCTTATATATTGTTTTACATGCTGTAACATTGATTTTCCAATGAAAGTCGGCAGTCACATTATTCCTACGAAGTAAGCTCTCATTTGAAAATTGTCCGGTAATGAGCGAGTCAGTCCATCCGAATCTTTTCGTCGACAAAATAAGAAGAACTGTTGACATGAGAACCTTGATTTTTGGCATGAAGGTGCATTAGGGGACTGTTACCAGCAAGTTCAGAGCTGACCTACTTTTGATGAAAATTTCTGGTGATTTCTGATGAAAATTTCTGGTGATTTTTGATGAAAATCACTGGTGATTCTGACTTGCGCAGTGCCCATCTTAATATAGGCAGGATTTTAACGGGGGGGGATGGGTGGATTTCCAAGAGTTCAGTTCGCGTTCTAATGCCTATCCTACTTCGTAGGTCCTGTGATGTTAATCACACTGCCATGTTTAATAGAGAACAACACATTAGGTAGATGAAAATTTATGTTTTGAAGGCATCACCTGTGGTGGACCTCTCTAAAATCAATATATTATTGTAGCAAAAGCGACATTTTTTACCTCCACTTTGAAGAGGTAGTACTCTCTAACTTGAGTAAATCACAGCAATTTATTTGGTGCCAATTAAGAAATAGACGATCTGAAATATACAAATGAATTATATTCTTCATATCACAAGCAGTTCAGCTGTACATGCAGCATAAAATGTTCACTATCAGCAACAATGGAACACAATTACAATTATATGTACAGAGTTGGTGATTTCCACGATGTCGGTCGACGAGATCATGATCAGGTTCAATATTTTTAGTTTTGTGATTGCCGCCAGGATTTCTTGAGAGGCGGTCGTTTCCTGTTTACTTATTAGAGAGCCCGGAATGTGTTATTCAAAATAGGAAAAAAATGTCTAAGCTTGGGCACACATCCTCTAGCGACACCCTAAAGTCTACGACACTGCATCATCGGATAGTTTTCAAAATGAGACAACTTGATTGGTGCAGTTGCAACTGTTGTACATATAGATACGAGAAGTTGGAGTGAGTGATATTTTATAAGCTTTCAGCTCTATTTTGATTCATAATTTAGCATGACAGCTGTTCAATTGATATTATTTAGCAAAATGGAATGAACACGACGGTCTGCACATTTGACGAGGGAACGGAATATGTATCTACCATGTCTAGTATAAAGGAAGCCTGAATGAAGTAATTCAGTAGAAAACTATGTGAAAAAGGATTAAAAAAATATATATTTTAACTTTATACAAGTGGAAATAAGATTAAAATAGTATGAAAAAATATATTTACAGACTATATAAAATATACTTATAGAAATTTGAATTCATCCAAAATTTGCAAATTACTTTTCAGTGCAAAAGGAAATAGTAGAATTTCTGATTCATTGCATATTTGTAAAGTATGCATTTTTTATATTGCATTTACATGTACCATGGTTGTATACATAACCAACAAGAACAATTTGCACTGCTGGGTTAAATACAGGGACTACGTAAGCTAATCTGAACCCCTTCGTTTGGCAACCTGAAAATTATCTCATCAGGAGACAAAGTTAAATCCATGATATCTGTATGCCTGAACAAAAATACCCAAAAGAATGTACATATTTGTATAAAATCTTACAACATGTAGCACTTTTTTAGCAGAACTTTACCAATACATCAATGTCTCGGTGCTAAAACTGAAAGCGAAATTAACATGCTATCACAATTATGTTTTGACATCACAATACACTTAACAAATGTAAAACTTGAATATAAATTTTAAGTTCATTAAAGTTATTATTTATTTTTTATCAGTACATTCATTGTTGATTGAGAATTTATATAGTTACATTATCATTTCTAGACCAATACTCAACTGCTATGCATGTACAATGATGATTCCAGAAGATGCTGAATAGAATTATGATGCATAATATAGGAGACTGATTGTAAGAAAACGAAAGTGCCACAACAACAAATTCCCAGAGCTGAATATGGGAGCAAAGGATAATTCACTCTTGTGTTAACACTTAAAGGTTCTACCAAATGGTCCCCACACCTCATACTTTTTTGATGCTAAATTGTTGTAAGGGGTTATTCTTGACATTTAATAGCGCTTTACTGTTTTTGGAAATGGTCAAAGTTTAAAAAAAAAGTTTGAAACCCTCCAATATCACGACTGTTTGGAAACATCGAAAGCCGTGACCTGCTGATACATGACGTCGGAGTCTGATTACGATCGTTTGTATCGAGCAATCATAGTGAATGTTGCAGGCGGCATTTCCATTGTAATGCCAACAACGTCAACAAAACCTAAATGCAATTCCTTTGTTGACATCATGATAATGACGTCATACCCAATTGTCACAGTTACGGCTTCAATATGTTTTTTGCCACATCTGTTTTACTGTGTTAAAAAATCCAATTTAATGTCATTTTTCGAAGATAAAAATATCTTTACACAGACTCTCTGTATGTTTTCATACAAAGTGTGCTGGGCGAATTTGGTAGAAACTGTTAGCTAAGATTCATAGCTTCTCCCTTCCCTCAACGCTATGCCGACGGTGATTCTGAGGCTCCATAGGGATAATTTTAATGTCTGATATTACTATATGACTGATGAAGGGCCATTTAGTCTGCCATTTCTGTATTTTTATTCATAGCGGCCCATTTTCTCAAGTTAATGAAGGTTCAATAGGGCGCAAAGGTAATAATAAGTGCGCCATGGAGATGTCCGAGTTACCAACAGGGAAATGTATTTGTCGTCGGCATAGCGTTGAGGGAAGGGAGACGCTATGAATCTTAGCTAAGAAACTGTAAGAATATATTGTGACCATCAACTAGGGTACTAGCAAAAGCTCATGACCATTAAACTTATATAGCCTTTAAGGTGTGACCATAGTTATTTATTTATATTACGACAAACGATTTCTATGGTATCCACAAATATCTTCCTTTGATGGTTGATAATAAATACGGATAAAATGTTATAAGAATACTGCTAAAACATGGCTAGTTAGTAAACTATGTACAGTTTAGGATACTAGCCTGGACAAGATCAGGCGGACTGGGATCAATATTATAAACGATGTGAAGTTTATGAGGCGTATGGGTCATGGTAACTCTTGCATTCATGGCAAAAATTACCAAACTTTATCAACCCATACTGGTTACTATACAGATAAAGCTGATGATCCGGAGTGCTCGACCTCTTTATACTGCCTGGCATTTACATGTCGTCTGGCATGAAGGACTATATTTCAAAATGTGAGTCAACTGTGAGAGTGCGTGCAATAATCCAGCCAAATTTACCTGGTCCAGATAGTTCTCTCAATCATTGGTTTGCACTATAATCCAAGATAATCCTTAGACAATACTGTCTTGCCCCCGATAGCAGCAACAGGATCACTCACATGTGGGTCACTGTGTGAGATCCGGTTCATTCTCTTGGGCTCTCCCCTCTCTCTAACCTAGGGCAGATTTTTGACTATTGATAACAGGTGTAAATATGATCAATATGGACCAGATTTTCCTACTATTCCAAGCTTACAGTTATGATAATTTTGGCAGCTTCAGGTTGAAAATAGCCCAGTTATCATCGACTACAAATATTTGCTAGGTTAAAGATATATCAAAGTGCCCCTATTAATCAACCAGAAGTCTCACGGTCACCCACGTGTCAGTGCACTGCCCTCTGCTATCGAGGCAAGATGGTATTATCTAAAGGATTACCTTGATTTAACTTGAATTATAGTGCAAACCGTGGATTCACCATAAAGCTTGTCAAATTACAGCTACGCTAAACACTCTAACAATTCATTTACACTATTAACATTGAATCACCCCAGATTTTGATTCAAATTTCTATCAGTTAATCTAATTAACTCGATCCATTTCAATACATAAGAGAAACTGCATTTATTCAGTCCTATTTGCATTTCATTTGATCAACTTTCTATTCTAATATATTCAATTACCCCAATATTTTGGCGGTGAGAAAATGTCCTTCATCTTGTGAGTGGAGCATGATTTATCGTAAAATCCTGATGATATGGTATACCCAGTACCTGTGAATGTGCTGGCCCTTTGCATGCATAATACTTCGTACAGGTTAATAGGGTGATCCTGCTCTCTGGTGAATGGAGATAAAAAAAAGGTCGTTTTTGCTCAATAAATCAGTTCACATAATGAATTCAGTAAAATCCTCTTGAGGCGACACAGACATATATATTCGCATCAAATGGTAGTAAAACAATTGTCATCGATCTAATCTGCGTAATAATAGGCCAAATATCTGACACACTGTTGAAACAACATTGACTGGTTCTTCGAATGGCAAATTAATTTTAGGACATTGAACAATAAATAGATTGATGCATCTGAAGTTTTGAAGCGTTGGTTTAAGGCCCATTTCCACAGCAGGCGTTTTCACAGAACAACCACATTCGAAAAAAAGCCCTCATGTTATTCAATGATGCAGTACTCACAGCACGGATCAGTCGGGGCGACATGTGAACCACATTTTTGACACGCGCAAAAATTAGAACCAGGGCTATTTCAACGCATTGTCAATGAACTATTGACCAGTCAGAGGGGATAGAAATCGTTAGCCCGTCTTCGTTGAGGGGAATCCCTTCCGTTGAATGGCTGAAATGGCGGGAGTGTTACTGTCATAATGCGTGATGTGGAAATGCGCCAAACTGCATATAGTTGTGGTTTGCAGTTGTGGTTGTTGCGACGCGTGCTGTGGATATGGGCCTTAAGAAGGAATCAAAAGTTATGGAGCAAAAATAACCTTTTTTACCTCCATTTTAGAGAGCGGGATCGCCCTTAACGGTTATACAGGAGAGTGATTGTAATGAAGAAACAGTACATGTATTAATATGGTTCTAGAAAATATGCAAATTAATATACAAAATGATCATTAACATATGAACACAATCTGATATTTATGATTTAATAATATTGTTATTAATGCAGAATTATGAATTGAATCTCAAATTTATATGAACATTAAATCGTTAGTGATGGGGTAAGAATAAAATATAGGTAAGATATCCCATAACTAATCCTCTAACGGAGATATACATTTTACAACCAATATTTGGATGATTTAAATGGATTATATTATTTACAAATGGGACTGAAATATAAACAACGTAGAAAGAAATAACAAATTCAATAATTACTTATGTTCTATAATTAACAGTATCGCCTGATCCGTATACTGATATTCAGTTAAACTCTGTAGAAAATACTATGAAACCAGATTTGTTGTCTAACTTGTTTTAAGTCCAAAGTAAATTTCAATGATTGGTTCGTATTCCATCCCTCATATCAGTATTGTGAAGCTGCCATGGTGATAAATTTGATTGGTCAATGTATAAAAGGGAAGAGATCAGTCAACCAGTTCTCATGTCATGTGACCATAATACAACTCATTCAGTGGACAACCAGAGTTGATTGTAACTGGCATCTCTCCTGATCGCAATCTCCATGTTTTTACAGAAATCGCTCGTTAACGGGACGCAGTTAAAATACTGACAACCGGAACATTCGTATATCGGTAAAACGTAAAATAGAATGACAAGAATGATAAACATACCCGTGGCCCCCGCCAGAGTTGCAATAATACTAATAATTTTACGTCTCCGATCGAACTTCCCAAAGGACACGTATGGAAGCAAGGCAAAAGCTAAAAGAAAACCGAAGACGAAGCCACATAAATGTGCATAATTATCTATCCAAGGTAGAAGTCCTAATAAAAACAGAAGAAGGATAAAGCCCCCTATTTTCAGCAGCGCTAAGAAAGGTCGTTTTAACATCTGCCATGTCTGTATAACCTCTACGAGCAGACAGGATAAGATGGCGAACTGTGACCCCGCAGGACCCGTCTGAAACAGAACAGAAAGAAATCGTTCAATTAGACAGCTCGAAACTGAACCGGTTCGTGTCACACTTGACAATTCAGCTTTCCATTTCACAAAATTGGAAGTAGAAAATGTAAAGCTCTATATCACTCCCATATTCGAGCTTTCCATCTCACAAAATTGAAAGTAGAAAGATGGAAAGCTCTACATCTATCCAATAGTCCAGCTTTCCAAAATGAATTGATGACATAGGAATACTGGAATCATACATTGTAAAAATTTGTCCCGTTTCTGCCAATATCAGCATTTGCATTTTATGACATAGTTTTATTTTGGGTCTGGCAAGGCATAACAGGAGAAGATGGTTAATTTCGATGAGACCTGCATATCATGCAGATTTGGAGAAACAGGGCTAACTGTAGACTGGATGAGTCTCTATTTCATATGTACTATTTAATAATAATAAAATGATCTTTAATAAATACATACGTTTCACAAGCAAATAAATAAAATGAAAAAAAAAAAAAAAATGAAAAAAAAAAATGAAAAAATATTTTTGAAATAGAGACTGGGCGTTTTGATGGGTTTCGTTGGTAAAGATTCCATCTGGAGGCGTGGTTAGTCTGGACGATCGACATGTTTTTACCTTCGGTCGTAATATTTGTATCAATTTCATTCTAACGCCATACTGTGACGTCTCGGCAGTAACGTCATTCCCATTGCTGAGGTCATGGTAGTAACGTCATTCTCATTGTTGACATCACATGAACGCATTGCTTCCAGCATGCATATATGAACAGACCAATCAAATCCTTTGAGTTGGGGGCGGGGTCAGAATACGGAGTTTTCATTGGTGACAAAAAATGCACAGTATATTGTGCATTTTTTCTTGCAAAGTTAGCTCCCTTGTGACGTTTCGTCCAGTCCCTGTTTCAAGCGTTTCTGAATACTATAGGCAGAGTTACTTCCTTTTGTTTCCCCTTTAAAATACATTATGAAACAGGGTCTGGGTCCAGTCTAGGCTAACTGTAACAAAGAATCTTTCTCGTATTCCTGTTTGTCATAAATTCATTTTGGAAAGCTAGAATACAGGATTGGTGTCGAGCTTTCTAATTTCAATTTTGCGAGATGCAAGCTCAAATCATGAGCGAGGTAGAGCTTTCCATCTTTCTACTTTCAATTTTGTGAGAAGGAAAGCTCGAATGCAGGAGCGATGTGGATCTTTCCAGCTTTTATACTTTCAAATTCTGCGAGATGGAAAACTGAACTGTCAAGTCACACATAGACCAGAACCAGTGAACACATGACCAATGTTATCCCCATAGAATGGTATGGTACTTTCATGTTCTGATATTCATCAGAGATGATGGACCATGCTATTGAAGGTAAATGCTACCTCGAAAACACAGTACACTGCAACACAAATGTAGATAAATTTGACCAACAATGGACGACAGACATTCGTCAGACGTTAGCTCTCTTAGCGGTCATTTTATTCATTTTCAGATTGTGTAACATATTTGGGTGATCTTCGAAGAAGAAAAAGCGAACTCAATCGGTGTTGAATCCATTTCTCAGTCTCATCGCCATATTCCGCTGACAGACGTGGTCTGACGTGGTACAAAACTCATGTCGCTCACCCACTTGGGGGCCTTAATATATGCCAGAATATATGGTACATACCTCAACCTGGTATGGTAGGAATATGGCACTGGCCAGATTACCGGCTATACCTCCACCCAAGTAGATTATAGCAATTCTGATTGGTCCAGTCAGCTTCTCCACATCACGCATAATGAGGAACTGGAATGCTATCGTGATGATCACGTGAACCAGGCTGTAAAATCAATAAGCAAACTGCATCAATATCATATGTAAGACCACACAAATTTAATTTTTCGTTTCATGGGCGGATTTTTTTAAAAAAAAATTCAAGATAGGAGATAATATTTTGACATTATTGATAGGGCCAGAAAATCGGAAACACATCTACCCACAGAAAGAGAGGGGTGAACTTCAAATGTCTATTTTTATTTTTATTGTCATCTCCAAACTTGAAAAAACTAAAAATAAATAAATAAATCCAGCCGTGAAAAAAACCCCATTAAATGGCATGCCCTAATGCCTAATGAATCAGTTAATGTGGTCATATTCTAACATATTCCAACCTATACATTGTACATGCAAGTCATGATCTGGATGGGATAAGTAAAACCAGCATGATAAATATCGACAGATCATTTGTGCAGAATCAGTCGGGTCAGGTTCATTTATCAGTGCTGACAGCTGTAGCCTATCTTGTGAACGGATAACCACAGTCAACACATGAAGAGGTGTACTTTCTCTATCCATGTATTGGATAAGAAAAATGAGCAAGGATGACACATAATATTAATTAGAATAGCTGGAGAGAGAACTCACCCGACGTGGAGGAAGAGAGAGGTCCATAGACGGTAGAACTGGTCCGGGGCCTCGTCATCACTGAATGGTATCATCCCACAAATCTGGCTTAGACAGCTCACCTGTGTACAATTCAACAACTCATTACCTCTGATGAAAGCCTGTTATGTTTAATGGACTGTATTTCTGTATTTTAAACTGGCTCTGAATAAAATTGATGTGTTAAGTATAGGTCAAAGGGAATATTCAGCAATCAACCCAAAATCTTTCAAAAACGAAGCCTAGCTGTATATGTACCTCATTGTTGAAATAGGAAACAAGGTTCCTCCTGCAATGTATAACTTGGGCAGACCGTTGGTATTTTACCACCACGATGGCGCTAATGAATAGTACTGTTATATCATCGTCACGAAAATAATTTTATGTGCCTTTTATGAAATTTCAGTTCACAGAAGAAACAAAAGCTCAAGATGTAGATGATCATTTATTAGGTAGAACAGGACTGATCAAGAAAATACTCATCCAGCTGACAGATAATGACCACGTTCAATGCTCTCGACACCAAATCAGAATATTTCATCAGGATCTTAAATCTCAAGAATAATGCCTCATCCTGGTATTGGAAATCCATCATTAATTACTATCACATGTAGCATGTGTATTTTCAACTATTAACTAACAGCAGCCTGAATGGTATATGGCTGGTTAGGATCCCCCAACCGCCGGTGATCATAGAAGTCACATATTACAGTCGATAACAGGCTGCCAAATTTACTAAACAGTGACGCCAAGAATCACGGTGGACTTGATTCTAGCAAAAATGGTAACGTTAAAGTTTTAGAATATTACACATTAAGGGGGCAAACTTGTAGAAAAACTAAATACTGATTGGACAAAATCTCAATTCAGCGAGGAAAAAACTGAATATTTTGACGTCTATATGTACTTGTTTTCAGAACAGTCCAATACCTGAGAACAGAGGAAGGCGTCGTCATGGTAATACCCTCGTATATGGTCACAATGTTCCCTGGTCGTCACGAAACATTCCCCCTGAATACCAAAACAGCACGGATGACCTGTGATCTCACATGTCATGTGACGGTCTCGCCTCCCAGTCCCATTGGGTTTGTTTGTGTCTGTGCAAATCTAGGTAAGAAAATTAGAAATCTGTTATCGTGAAAAAGCATTTTAGTGAAATAACATTTCCCTGATCGTGATAGCACCAGCAATATCAGATGTATAACAAATGTTCACTTCTCAATGCTAGAAACTGATACGGTAATTCCTCTAATAAATTGATTACCCTATCGGAAATCGATCATCCCCAAATTTTTGGAGAAAAATATGATCGGAAGTTGTAATAATTCAATCACCCCCGATTTTCAGTCAATCCTGTTTGTAAGGGAGAATCAGAATCACTTATAGACTGGAGTAGTCTCCCTTCCCTTAGAGCAAGTTTACAAGCAAGCACTTGGCGAGTGACCACCGACCATTTGAACTAGATCGTGTTTGATAACAGGGTATCACTTCCGGTGATCGATTTATTAGAGGAATTACCGTAAGACCTTTTGTTTTTTCACTTATTAATGCAACAAGCAGCCAGAGGATGCTAGGTCCCCCGCCAAAATGGCAGCAATATTTATAAGCGCTGTCGGTTTCTGAAGATATTCATGAGGATGGCAACAGCTACTTCACAGGCGTAAGAAGCAGAGGGGTCTTTCCACCTTCCCAGGTTTTGAGATCAACTCCGAATGGCTGACTGAATGTTGATTGCTACTGTAATATATTTTCTTTACCATGTAGCATGAAAATTATGTAACCGAAATGCAACCCCAAGAGACAACTCATGGCATATTATCTGCAAACTAAATTTGACAAGAATATGAAGGCATCCTCAACCTATTGCCCAGAAACCAAATTTAGACTTTGCCACAAGGAGTCACCACCTGTAGGTGCAAGCAGGCAAAACACAATCCCAAATGACATCTCATGTCATGGTATCGGCATATGAACTTTGAGACTCTGAAGAGGGGTCCTCAAGTTATTGCCGGTACTAGATGCCCACCGGTGTTCATGTTATTTGGGGCAGGTCACATATGAATACAAAATTTGAGAATAATCTGATGAGCAGTTGCCAAATTATTGCCCGGAAACAAATTTTTCCACCAGGAGACGCCACCTGTAGGCAGAAGCGGGAAAAATACAATCCCAAGGAACATGGTATCGTGGGGACATCTGCATACCAAATTTGAGAAGAATCCGATGAGGGTCCTCAAGTTATTGCCCAGAAACCAAATTTAGATTTTGACACCAGGTGACGCCGCCTCTAGGCGCAAGTCAGTGAAATGCATTATCAAGCGACATCTTATGTCACGGTACATTCATACAAAATTTGAGAAGAATCCGATGGTCAGTTCTCAAGTTATTACCCGGAAACAAATTTGTGATGTTGCCACCAGGTGGCGCCACCTGTGAGTGCAAGTGAGCGAAAGGCAATCCCAAGCAACAGCTCCTGGCATGGTAAATGCATGCCAAATTTGAGAAGAATCCGATGAGCCGCAACGTTTCTCATGTTACCCAGAAAGGTACATATGTACATGTAGGATATTTCAAAGAAATTCGACCAAGTGTTTCTAAGTTATCACTTGCAGCATGGAATAATGGAATGAACTCTAGTGGCGCCACCTCCGGGTGGATTTTGCTGAAACGCATCACCAACGGTGTTTTGTCGCAGGGAATGCATTTACCAAATTTCGAAGAAATCCGACAAATTGTTCGAAAGTTATCGCTCGCGAAGGATTTGAACAAACATGAACGGACATGCATTAAAGATTGGAACAAGACCCAGTGGCGCCACCTACAGGCGGATCTTGCTGAAACGTAATACCAGCGACGTCTTGTCGCAAAGAATGCAGATGCCAAATTTCGGAGGAATCCGACAAAGCATTTAGGAGTTATCGCTTACGCAGTATTTGCACGGACATGCACTAAATATTGGAACAAGACCCAGTGGCGCCACCTACAGGCGGATCTTGCTGAAACGTAATACCAACAGACGTCTTGTCGCAAAGAATGCAGATGCCAAATTTCGGAGGAATCCGACAAAGCAGTTAGGAGTTATCGCTTATGAAGCATTTGCACAAACATCCACTAAAGATTGGAACAAGACCCAGTGGCGCCACCTACAGGCGGATCTTGCTGAAACATAATACCAACAGACGTCTTGTCGCAAAGAATGCAGATGCCAAATTTCGGAGGAATCCGACAAAGCATTTAGGAGTTATCGCTTACGAAGTATTTGCACGGACATGCACTGACATGCACTAAAGATTGGAACAAGACCCAGTGGCGCCACCTACAGGCGGATCTTGCTGAAACGTAATACCAAGAGACGTCTTGTCGCAAAGAATGCAGATGCCAAATTTCGGAGGAATCCGACAAAGCATTTAGAAGTTATTGCTTACGAAGTATTTGCACGGACATGCACGGACACATAGAAGCAAGACCCCAGTGGCGCCACCTACAGGCGGATCTTGCTGAAACGTAATACCAAGAGACGTCTTGTCGCAAAGAATGCAGATGCCAAATTTCGGAGGAATCCGACAAAGCATTTAGAAGTTATTGCTTACGAAGTATTTGCACGGACATGTCCGTGCATGCACGGACACATAGAAGCAAGACCCCAGTGGCGCCACCTACAGGCGGATCTTGCTGAAACGTAATACCAAGAGACGTCTTGTCGCAAAGAATGCAGATGCCAAATTTCGGAGGAATCCGACAAAGCATTTAGAAGTTATTGCTTACGAAGTATTTGCACGGACATGTCCGTGCATGCACGGACACATAGAAGCAAGAACCATTTTAAAGTCCCCGGCCGCGTTGCGGCGGGGGACAAAAAAACCTTGTTGGGTGAAGGGGAAAACAAACTAGGCCAATGGGCACATCAAGAACGGTGGTCAAGAACGGTGTAGCAACTTTGTAAATATTCAATCATCAGAGACAGCAATCAACTACAAAAAAATGTTTTGCTATCATGCTGGTGTGGTGATCAAGATATTGAAATCTCATTCAAGAGTCAGGAAAGTCACAAGTAACACTGCTATAAATATTCAGGAATGGCAACAAGACAGCATCTTGAATTTAGGACAATGGCATAAGCAGATGGCTTCTGTGTGCAGGCAACTTTATGAAAGTTTCTGGTTATTAATGCCCTAGAGGCAAATATCCAACGTGCATGAACATGCGTGAAAGAAATCTTACAGAAAGGTATGCACTTACACGTTTCTGTTATAGCACGTGCATGAACCGATCACCTGGCATTACAAAATGACTGCGCATAATGAATTTTTGAATGACACTATTCTGAAGGACAAACTTGTCGATCTATGGCCCATGCCTATATGACGTTCATTCAGCGGATTTCAAAAACGGGGATAACCGGGAAAATGTGTTGACAGAAACAGCCAAGAAACTCGATCAAACGGGTAATTATGTTGTGATCATTTGCATTGAGAGAGATAGGGAAAATGCATAAAATCAGTTGTCAACGCTAAACCATGCGACCGGTTCCCGTATGCGCTCTAACAAAACGCACGCACATAGCTTCTGTTTAGCGCACACTTTTGTCCAAAATTATCAAACATGTTGGATATTTGCATCTCGGGCACGAAAGACCGAAACTTTCCTGAAGTTGCCCACACATGGAAGGTATCTGCTTATTTGGCTAACCAGATAGCTTCAGTGTGCACTGGGCTTGAGACAGTAACAGCACTACCAGAATATTCATACTATTGTTCAGATAAAAATAGACAGATTATTATATAGTAGATGACAACAATCACTCACGGGCCATTTAGTGAGGTCATCCTCCCATTCAAACGGAGCTGCGGAAATTGGTGACTTGCAATAACTGAGGGAAAATAGAGCAAGAGAAGATCACACATGATAGATGTACTTTTTAATAAGAATAAAAAGATTTTAGATCGATTAATAACATATATACCACCATACATTTACATATGCAAGTTTAAGTGAACATTTTGAAATCAAGAGAAAAGTTTACCGAAGGAGATCTTGCAAAATATGTATGAACAAAATAAATGATAATATATGTAAGGCATCTTGAATGCTCTCCCTTGATATGCCAACAAGAGCAATGATGACGGAACCTCGAAATGAGACTGTTGCAGGCAGCAGATATTTTCTCTAGAAATCAATTATATAAATCTATTATTTCTCGACTTTTGGAATGTGTACTTACTTGGGATCTTGACCACAGACTGAACCTGATTTCCGTGTCCTGTATGTATTGGGCCACTTCTCAAAGGTTCCGAATCTCTCCTACAATATCACGAAACAAATAATGTAAATATAGAATTTATTAATCAGTCCCAAATTGGACACAGACATGAAAAATATTCGGTTATCAAACACATACCATATTTTCGTATTTCAATATAAACACAACAGAAGATAGTTATGCCTTGAAGCAGTGAGCCATGATATCTGAAATCAGTGAAAAATTTGATTCCTTCAAAAAAATAAAGGAAGTATTTAAAATTTGGCCAGGATTAGGGGCGCCTAAGCCTTCATAATCCATTGGTCAGGATACAGGCCTGCAATATAAAAGCTACAGTAACCCCCTAATAATTCAATCACAGGAAGTACAATTTTCCACCATAAAATCTAGGGGTGATCAAATTTATTAGAACATGTAGTTGCCAAATTGGTTCAAAATTATACATATAATCCATTATTTTTTCATTATTTTAATGATTTTAGAGGGTGTTAAAATTCATTAGAATCACCGATTGAATTTTGTGCACGAAATTAGAGGTGATTGAAGTTTTTTAGGGAGACTGAATTATTAGCGGGATTACTGTATGTTCGGCAGTCTGTGTCATAACCAAATTTCGTTTTTTTGGCAGTTCATGGTTGTGTAACCTAACCCTGAACCATAGGTTAGGAGATTATGCTAAAATACCGTACTTTCCCCCCTGTAGGATTGGTATACTTACAGGACAGTGTGCTGGTGCAGCCTGGAAACAGACATCTGTCAGCAAACAACAGGCTGAGGAATTCTCCACCTCAAGATCTTTTGTAATGGCGGCGTATATGTTTGTGTCATGCCTCATACAGGGAGAATATTTCGCCCCCAAGTGAATGAGATCTGCCTGTAAAAGACAGTAAGTACAAGTAACACAAAGTCTGATATCTGATATGCAATTATAGTGATAACTCCATGGCATCCACATCTTTCTATTCAAACTTCATCATATTTTATATCTGTGTTTCAAATGGCCATTCTGCACAGAAGTTGTCATTCTGCAGAGAAGTGGTCATTGTGCACAGAAATTGCTCATTCTCCATAGAAGTACTCATATCTGCACAGAAGTGTTCATTCTGCACAGAAGTGGTCATTCTGCAGAGAAGTGGTCATTGTGCACAGAAATTGCTCATTCTCCATAGAAGTACTCATATCTGCACAAAAGTGTTCATTCTGCACAGAAGTGGCCATTCTGCACAGAAGTGGTCATTCTGCACAGAAGTGGTCATTGTGCACAGAAATTGCTCATTCTCCATAGAAGTACTCATATCTGCACAGAAGTGTTCATTCTGCACAGAAGTGGTCATTCTGCAGAGAAGTGGTCATTGTGCACAGAAATTGCTCATTCTCCATAGAAGTACTCATATCTGCACAGAAGTGTTCATTCTGCACAGAAGTGGTCATTCTGCACAGAAGTGGTCATTCTGCAAAGAAGGGGTCATGCTGCACAGAAATGGCCATTGTCCAAAAAAGTGGTCATCCTGCACAGAAGTGCTCATTCTGCACAGAACTGGTCATTCTGCACAGAACTGGTCATCCTGTACAGAAGTGGCCATTCAGCACAGAAGTGATCCTTCAGCACAGAAGTGGTCATTTTGCACAGACATGACAGACGTGGCCATTCGGCACAGAAGTGATCATTCTGCACAGAAGTGGTCATTCTGCACAGAAGTGGTCATTCTGCACAGAAGTGGTCATTCTGCACAGAAGTGGTCATTCTGCACAGAAGTGGTCATTCTGCACAGAAGTGGTCATTCTGCACAGAAAATGTAATTCTGCAAATATGTGGTCATTCTAGAGTGCCAAATGGAAACAGAGACACCAATGTGTCATGTTTTCCAATAAATCGAACCAAAGCTATGGAAATTAGCTCACCATGATGTTGAAGACATATATATATAAACCTACATTCCCCCCCCCCCTTTTGAATAAATGAATGTCATTAAAATAAGCTTGGCTAAACATCAGCCTCTGGCATTTTGGAAGATCCATTCTATTTTGCTGTTGTTGCCATAATGTATCTCTCCCACCCATCCACACATGTTGGTAGTGTTTTGTTGTCCGTGGTCTGCAACACTTGTCAGAGGGCAAGTTGCCCTCTGACAAGTGTTGCAGACCACGGACAACAAAACACTACCTGAAGGGAATCCATCAACTTCACAAGTCCAGGTAAATCTTAAATCCTCACAGAGGGTTTACTCGGACATTTTTGGTGATTCAAATGAGTTCTTCGGTTGTTGCCTCTCTTATACAATTTCGAACATTTTATCCCCTGCGCTTGTTTTGAATTAGCATGTTGGTATCCCAAGCTTGCGGTTTTTGCTCCGACTCCTGATGTCGATTTTAGCCCGACATCAAAGTAGTTTGGCCAGCAATGAAACTCAAACCAGTCACATTTCATACCCCACAGCAGATTGGTGTGATCAGCTGGCTTTAGCGCGTTCACTGATTGGTTTGATTTATAGGAAAGCCCTTGATCTAATTATATCCAGAACTGCTCTGCATAACCAACGAAGCCTGTGTATAGATCCTAACAGATTGATCGATACACTGGCTTGTGAGAATAGGAATCTACACTAATACTATCTCTGTGAGACCTACTTGTCGTGGTCCAATCCAGAAGTTGTCCTGTTCTATATAAGCCACCTGTTCTGTCACCATGTTAGGTTTGGTTACCTGAGAAAGAGAGAATTTAATTTAATGTCACGTTCATTAATATTTCCGATACCTAGTGACCGGACAAACAAGGTAAGTCTCTGTCTACATGGTCTAGAGATCAAATATCTAACAACAAAATTACTTCACAATTCAAGCATTGTCAAACAATTCGGCATCGTATCTCTTATGAGACTTGTTTGTCAAAGCTTGTACTGAAGGCAGACAAAACAGAACTAAAGAACCGAGTTTTCGGCCACAGACGTCTCGAATGCGAGCCCAGAACCGTACCAACTGAGCTTAAGTTTAGCTATGAGCTAGTACAGGCACTGGTGAACCCGTTTCCTGCTAAAGTCAGAAGAAAATATGATACTGAATCAAACATGACTAGAACTTGAAACATGGTTCTCCCCCTCCCCCCCCTCCCCCCAGTATAAAATTACCGTAATAAAGTTTACACAGAACACATACCTTTGCAGTGACTGATGTTTCTGAGATACCCAGGGGAGCAATGCCATAGACCGACACTGATACAATGAACACAACAACTTGAACAAATGTCACCCAGTATGTGAAATACGGCCTGGAAATAGAAAGTTGTATAACTTAACAATTAGTATATCATAATGTAGAGAGAAATTGGGAACATTAACAGGTGTATATCTCTTCTCATATTTGATAACAGAACGAAAATCTTGCGAATCTTGTGAAATTAAATACAGGCCTCCATGTGGCTCTCAATGAAAATAAAGGAGGAAATTTCGAAAAATGTAGGAGAAATATAGGAATTTTCTTATTAAAATACACATGTATGGGAAATATAAGATTGTAACATGGGTCACTGAACATTGTGAGTTCCAAACTTGTTAGTTTACTGGTGTTTAGTCAAATTATTCCCACTAAATATCATTATAGTAGTGGTCATTGAGGATACCTATCTGCTGATTGGCTCAACAAAAAAAGATTTGTGAATTGTTTTTGTTTCATACTTGCCGAGAGAGCGAGGCGGAAAAAAAATTCTGGAATTAATGTGTTTCCGACACGAAGATGCCAATTAGATTCACTTCAGAGCATTGGTGAAAGTTTTCATGAGAAGTAGTCAAAATATAGGAAATATAGTACGTTTTGGTCAACATATTAACTGTAAAGATATTGTGCCTTAATTGTAGGAGATGGAAATTTGAATTATAGATAATGTGGGCTTGCTGGGGTTGACCTGCTCAAGGAGAGATGAATAGCCAGGCAGTTCTCAGAAAAAGAATTATCAGGACATTGCCACTGTAAAGAAGAGGAATCGCATGTGCACCTAACTTGAAAGTCACATTTCTGCTTCTAATAACTGAAGATTTCAATCTCAGGGGGCACAAAGGACAGTTTGGTAAATATATTTTCCACATTATACCTTAAAATTCAAAAGAACCACTAAGAAATGCCACTTGAGGTTGGTTACTTCTCTTAACTACATAGTAAAATATTATGGATGTGGTTTACTGTTTACATGGATTCTGAGAATATAAATAATCAATGATAGAGGATTTTCACATTTATAAGAAAATATACCAATTTAATTGTTCCATAGTAAATTGCTATACTTGTAGAATGCTCGCTGGAATGAAATACGTAAATTGTATTAGTTTGTCACAGCAAGTAAGGGATAACGTGCCGTGTGAACTGCCGAACTAATGATTGACCTCCGTGAATCTGGAGTTACAGCTCTGCTCACCTGTGATCATCTAACTCATCCAGTTGTTCCTTGATATCGCTGCTAAGTCTGTCATTGCGGAAACTCCGGTTGAAGAGTCGACCCACAAACCCCATTCCCACTTGACGTCTTGCCGATTTATCGAATGCCTGGTCGACAACTCTGTTAGCGATGCGCTTCAGTCCGATCCCATCGGGAACGTCATAGCCGATATTGGGTGTGTCAGGCAGACCCTGGGGTGGTGGACGTCTCCACCCCACATCCATAGGCCTAACTTGTGGCCTGAGCAAGAAAAGGGTATGTCTTGTTACATGGAATATAATGAACTTATTGTGGAGCACTCCTTATAGCTCGGTCACTGAGAAAAAGATAAAATAACTGAAACTCCATATCCTACTGTTGTGAATGGAAGGTCTCCTGTATTTTATTGAAACAATTTATATAAAAAAAAAAAAAAAAAAAAAAAAAATTGAATTGACATAGTATTGGAATATTTCGTTTGTTATCATGATCAAAGAGGATGAAATACAAATGGTTTTATAAATGGAAGTGTAACAAAGACATGGAATGAATTATGAACATTTTTACTTCAACAAGTATTACATGTAGTTTAAATTATCTATTGAATTATATTTTTTAATTTGTTCACATTCTGTTTATTATCGTATTACTGGCATTGTACAGATATGCTGATTTGCCAAATCAATGTGGGTACTTACAAACCAGATTTTGCAGCGTCTTTCTCTTCGTCTATGATATTGAGTTTCCTGAGGCCGGGATGAGGGGTCGCGGGTTCATCAAAGAAGACATCATCAACCAGACTAAGGTTCTCCTCTTCTTGGTAACCAGTCTGAAACCAGTCACCCAATGGGAACAATCTTACAAACGTGATAAGCAGGCCTTCAAGTGGCCCACAGAGAAAATATACGAGAAAATGTGCCAAAATATTGGAGAAATAAAGGAATTTTCTTCTTATAATATAGGAAATAAAGGAGTCTAAAACAGGTCACTACTAGATTGTAGGTTTCAAACTTACATTTTCTGGTATAATATAGAAAAAGGCAAAAAAGAATGTCATTGACAACAAGATATCGTGCCAAGGTTAAGCACCGGACAATGCTTAATAACATTTTAACAAAAATCAGGAAATAGTATTGTAGTGGAAAACCAATCAACTTTGAAGAAGTTCTGAAGTTAAATAGCCAGTTGCACCACCTGTAAAAGTCTTGTGAATATATTAACACAGCGTTACTGATGTAAACAAGGAGACAGAGAGAGAGGAATTAGATTTAACATCGCGTTCAACCCAGTGTAAATGAATGGCTCCTTGTCCTTGGAGAGCTTTTCGTGAGAGTTGACTAACTGGGGCACCCATGGGGTACCCGGATGTGAGAAGGGATAGGACCCCACCCATGGGGTCCCGGGTGTTAAAAGGAATAGAACCCTACCCATGTGGTTTCCAGGTGTGAAAAGGAATAGGAACCAAATGTTGTGATATGACTGAAATATTGTTGAAAGCGACGTTAAATCATATTCATTCAATCACTCGCTCGACCTCAGCACAACGCCACATAGATAATGATGTCGTTTGCGCCTTTTACAGCTGAAGAGTTCTATCTCGGAACAGTCCTATTCACATATACCACTTTACGAGGAGATATCCAATTCCCGTCTATTTTACAGATGTGTACCATTATTCTCTCCTTCGTTAATTGAATTAGAATTAATTGCAATACCAGAATGCAGTTACAACATACAAACCCACGCAATTTTTTCATATTGAACGTATGCCACGTGGTAATTCTGCCAAAGATGGCATCGCCTAAAAAAAAATTTTCATTATCACCTCCAATCTTGAAAAAAAAACAAAAAAAACAAAACAACCCAATAAACATCAAATAAAGTTGATGTGGCCTGAGAGATCCACTCTATGTGAAATATACTTACAAATCCTGGCCCCAAACCCAGACAATAATCATCATCCCCAGCATCCGTCGCTATACTGGCCGGAGCGTAACTACGACTGTGCATGCTAATTTTAGACTTTGTCTTCTTCCTCCCCTGCAGAACAAAAATCCAATTTTATATCAGTTTCAAATTCTACCTATCTTTGCGATTCGTATAATCAACACAGGACCTGATAAAAATGAGACCAGCCAAGATGATCTGCATATAGAACTAGCTCAGTTTTACGAAAGAACACATACATACAATGATGGATTTAAAATATAACAGAGCATATAAGTGTTTCTAATCAACAGGTTTGTTTATGAAGTATGCAAGCTGAGCTCACTTTCATTCCTTTAAAGGTCATCCTCAGCACGGAGTCTTTTCTGGTCTTTTTGTGGAGCGCGAGTCGAGAGCCACGAGCATGGTAGGTACTGGTGCTGGACAAAGGTGTGGTCCTCCGTGACCCGCCACGCGCCAGGGGGTCATGGATGTAACGCATCTGTAACGAGTCCGTTTCGTCCCCCTCGGCATGTCTGTTTGTGTATTCCTCCTTCAGTTTGCCGTATTTCTTCGTGGCATGTCGTATCCGCCTGTTCTGCCATTTTTGACTCTCCAATGGGGCGTCTTCTCCAACCCCAAAGAAATCAGCCACACTCGTCGAGATCACTCTGTGAAATACAAAATAAATAAATCATAAAGACAATGGAGCATGTTTAATTAGAGATATCAAAACTAAGATCTCAGATTGAATTATCATGTACACAGCAAAAATAGCGTCAGTACTGTTTCAGTACATTTCTACCAAAGTACTGAAACAGTACTGAAATATAATTGCACTGAAACAGTACTTTATCAGTACTGTAATATTTCAGTACTGTTTCAGTACTGAATTGCTACTGTTATATAACAGTACTGTTTCAGTGCTTTGGTAGAAATGTACTGAAACAGTACTGACACTATTTTTGCTGTGTATTGGTCTTTAGGCTTACCATTCTATATGTTCTATGTTAAGATGCAGAACAAATTACACCTCCCTGCATAGATTGTTCACACCCATACTCTTAGGTGCACAGGGAAACTTCACCATTCAGTACCAGCCACCACGATACCAAATTTGCAGTACCATGCAGTTCTGACTTGAAGGCTACTGGTCAGTTACTAACGTTAAACCTTAATTCTCTCTCTCTCTCTTCTTACTGATTGGTAACCAATAGATTATACCATAAATGGAATGTGTGGTAACTGATTGGTGACCAGTTGATACAGTTCAGTTACTGATCTGTGAACTCGACAACTGAGCATTGCCTTTCCTACCAGTACCTACCAAAGAAGAAATTGGTTGGTAGCCGTTCATTATCTTGAAAGGTTTGTCACAAGTCATTAAACTGAACAGTACCAAATGGTCACCAGTCAGATACCACACGTCCTCTGTAGGATATCTCTATCGCTAATGACTGTAGCAGGCTGCTAATTATTGATGAAGGGCCAATAAATTATAACGTCCTGACAAAATCATGTTATTGTTATATTAACATCTATATACAGGACTACCGTAACACTAACAAATAGACCGGCCACAGACACATCATGGCAGACTGACAACAAAACGTAACTGCCGTAATCATACTGTAATCCGTTAAACAAGACTATCCCACTTGAAAACTACAGGGGATAAAAATGTACCAACCATGTCAACAGACGAGAAATTGCTAAGGGACAGACAGAATTTAGTACGATCAAAAAGTGCCTCCTTTATTTGATGGGCATCAACACATCTATACAATATGAGTGTAAAGTAAGATTCTAGTTCTTATTCTTCCGTTAGATACAAGATACAAATATTTATTTGAAGTCGTAACTGGTACAAAAATATAAACATTAGCACAGATGGCTATTTGTTGACTATGAAACAAGGTAATAAAACAATATACATGTATAATAATCAATATCACAGTCTATGAATGGACTTATGGCAATTTATTTGCTAAGGTCTACAAATTGGGTATTAATTTTTCATGGAGTTTATTGAATTCATTTCATTGAATCTGTTCAGTACAAAAGCAAAAACAGTTTTTTATACGCCATAATGCTTGCAGCGATAAATATTATAATATCATCAGAATTGAGAAAATAAATTATCCATATTCACTATTTACTGCTTGATTTGTATAAGAAAATTGTGACATGTACACAATATGGGAATTTCGGGTGGGCATATTTCAAATATAAATAAACATGTGTGTTGCGGCAAACTGATATGTGGTGAAAGGTGATCATTTTTTCTAATTTCTTTCCTATAAAATTAGTTGATTAATGGACTAACCAATTTTTTTTGGTTGAAAAACCCCAACACTTGGTTGGACTAACATTGTTTGTCAATTATGCTATGAATTTTCACAATTGGAAAATTCATGAAACTTGGGGCCTAATTCTATGCAATAATCTCAAGGCCTCTCCCAGACTAAACATCTTTAATTTGTAAAAGTATTGGCAGTTGATGTTAATTTAAACTTCATATGGATTGTTTTGAAATTCGTCCAATATAAATATGTTTTAGTTTTCATTATTACACTAAATAAGTGATCAACATAATGACTTTCACACTTTTATTGAATGTATTCCCCATTTCCTAGCTGGTAAGTGCATAGATCTCCATTGGCAGAGACCCGGCCTGCTTGTAAATACAGTGCATGATTGTCTGTCAATCATTGTCAATGTTCGTCCAACATGTCTGTCATGTGTTAGTCTGACTAATTATGTGTTTATTTATTAGTATACTAAATAAGTTATCAATGACATTTATACTTTTATTGAATGTACTCCCCAGTTCCTAGCTATAAGTGCATAGATCTCCATCAGCAGAGACCTAGACTTCTTGCAATACATGATCAGTGATGACACATGACAGACGAACATTGACAGAAAACCATGTGATGATCACATGGTTTTCTGTCAATGTTCGTCTGTCATGTGTTCCTCCAACTGTTTTATGACAATTTTATCTCTTGATAAGTTGGATTATCAATGCATTTGTTTCATCTCTGCTTCCATGAAATGATATCCTCTGCTCATAGATTATAAAATGGATATGTCTTCTCTAACTGAGAAATAGATGTTTTGTGATACAGCACATGTTTGTCTGTCAATGTTTGTCCAACATTTATGAAAAAAAAATCCCCTAAAAATCTGAAAAATGTTAGAGAAATTATTTTTTTCATGTTTATTCACTGTATTTGTTTTATACATGTACGTGTGTAATTATGATAGCTTATTTCTTTGCAATTGTCTTGTTGTTAGAGGGCCTCAGGGAAGAACAGTTTTTCAAACTGACTGAGTATTTTTGTAAACCCTCAGTAAATAAAGTTATATATATATATACTGGACAGAGTTCAGTATTAAGTGATATTTTTTTAAGAAAATGAAAAAAAAGAGAAAAAGATCAAATCATCCAGAAATGTCTGTCAACGTTCGTCCAACATTGACAGTAATACATTATTGCAAAGCACTGTGAATTACCAAATGTAATGCATAGCTTATCTTTTAACTGTTAATTTTGCATACAGTAAAGGTCTCTCTATTATTTCTTCACCAGAAATTACTGCTTATCTGAAATTGGAATTTGAACTCTTGTGTCACACCTATTTGTACACCTTAGCATATAAACAGCCTTATGCCTTGCACATCTGGAATTTACACTTGATCCCCTTAAATGATCTTAATTTAGCTATGAAAATATTTAGGGAAGACGACGTGCAGGTTTCGAATAGTAGACTATTCCATAGTTTCGGGACATAATAGCGCAGTGAGTTTATTCCAAATCTCGTCGATTTCACTCGAGGTACATGAAGTTTTCTATGATCTCTTGAGAAATATATATTTTCTTGTAACTGAAATACATCTTTCATATCGGGGGCATTTATCATGTTTGTTTCATTTAAAGTTTTGTAAATCTCGACCAGAATGGTCTTCTCTCTGCTGATCCCAAGTGTGGATATTTCTGATTTTTCTAGTAGTCTTTCATAGGAAGATTCATAACCTTTAAATACAAATCTCAAAGCTCTTTTTTGGATATTCTCCGGAGATTTTTATTCTTTTTGCAGGCAATGATGCCAGACAGGTGAAAAGTAATTGAAATATGACAATATAAAAGCAGCGAAAAATATTCATTCTTGCAGACTCAGTTAAACATGAAGACAATCATTTCAAAGCCCCTTACAGACCTCTTTATGTTATTGTCTCCGAAAATATGGAAAATAAAGTTGGTAACTCTGGTACTTTACCTTCCGACTCTGCGCACAGACCATGGCTCCTTCTCCTTCTTGGTTTCTGGTTTGGAAAACTGTCGGTTCATCATCTTCTCAGATTACCCAGGTTGACTAACAGTTAAAACATGGGTATTCAACTTTCCTGTAATGAATAAACACAGCTGAATGTAACCATATTTTATCAGACTGGTATACCTATGCTATGCTTGTAGTCAATTCAACACCAAAGAACGGAGTGGGTAGGTAGGGTGCTCAAATTGTCAAAGAGTAGGCTTCTAATTGGAGGAGGGTTTAGTTATTCTGGACATTTGTAAACAATGCCAGGAGATAGTTGACAGTTCATACCTGTCCAATATGCCAGGAACAACACTATGTTCTCAATGCAAGAGAACCTAGATTGAAAACTGGTTGCCAGCCCAAAGATAGACAATACTACTCTGACGAAGGCAAGACACATCTGGAAGTGTCCTTGGTCATAATGATAGACATCATGAACCTGGACCCATTGCATAACACAGGAGAACCAACAGGATATCAAGGTTAATTATAATATAACAAGAACAAGTCTACTAACATGTTAACACACAATTGACAGGACCCTAAAAGCCCCAGTGCTTGAGTCATGCTGATAAAGGACACCTCACCACATGTGTACATATTTCGATTTAGTGAATTTACGGGACATAACAAAGATGTGATAAGCATGATCAAAGCTTATATATAGGGGATGGGGTAATCTACTCTTTCAAGTACTTATACTTGCGCCGTCAACACCGTTGTAACCATTGTAGACAAAGTTGAAGCCAAACAAATCTACAGTCAGTCCTAACTTATTCATAAGAATTCGGATAAACTGACATGATTTGGAGGTTGGCATAATTTGTCGTCAGACAAAGAGAACACCTAAATAATATACATGCTCATCATTACAGTTACTCAATAAATGATTAAAAAAAAAATGCATTGTCAAACTTGCCACATGTTGTAGCATTAGGCCATTGTCACTTGATTGGTTGTTTAGCATGACCTAGATTTTTATCAATGCTATAATTATTTATTATTAATCATTAAATTGAAAACCAATTGTATACAAATATGAAGAAAACGAGTATGTTTAACTCATGAAAATGTAAATCCCTATCTATTTGAATTATTTGCCCACAAAATATAGATGATGGCTGGTCATGCTAAACAACCAATCAAGTGACAATGGCCTTACAAGATTTGCCAGACACCTGGAGTGTGTGGGAATAGCATGTTCACAAAACTTGTAACCTTCCACTTAGAAGCTAATTATGGCACATATAACGATACCACCCGGAACTCCAACCGTGGTAATACCTGGGTTCACAGTTCCAGAGTATACGTGTTATTAAAAATATACAGCATCCATGTCCTCTGGAGTAATGTTGACTCTGTAGTTCCGATCGATTAACAAATTGTGGAACCGGATTCGAAGACCATTCAACTGGTGATTTTACCAGTGGTACTGCTTAATTTGTTCCGAACTCTCAAAATCAATGAAAACAGAAGCCAGAGGATTATTTTGGTTTCTTAAAGAAAATTGAAAGGTAAACAGTAGCTGCATAAATTAAGAAAGGCACTCTTATCACCCCAGATCCAGGAAAATGTGCTGGGTCTTGTTTCAATTCATCATCACAATTTATTCATCTGCCTCTGACTATAAACAATGTTACAGATCAAGTTTATCATTAATTTTATCAAATGAATTTTACGATAATGAGGTTATTCATCAGTCTTGTTAAAAAATTTGGAACAGTAGGCTACTGATACATACCGCACTATTCAATTCAATTCAGTTTATTGTACAGTTTATTGTACACAACGCTCATATTTAACTGGTACAGCAAATAAATAACAGTAACAAACCAAATTCAACGACCAGATGCGATTTTGAATTTGATGTTAAATCAAACTATAATGTATACCGTATGTGTACTGTGCAGAGTACGCCATATATATATGTATGCCGTATATAATTTGGGGGAAGGGGGGAAATGTCGGGGGGGGATGGTTTGGGGGAAGTGTCGAGCATTCATAATAGAGTGTGTCAATTCGATATGTAAACATCACAAAACTACTGTAAAACTGTGAACTATATAAATGTATCATGTAATGCAAAATCATATACATGTGCACCATACGTTGTACAAGAAACGTTGTAAATTCTAAATTTGGGAAAGTTTATAATATCAGGGCAGACAGTCTAGATTTCCTCATCTATGAATTGACCACCCCTACCTTTGCTATGTATGTCATCAGCTTCACAGTGGTTTGAAGGGCTAAACTACTATTTGTGACTTGACAAACATAATATAACCTATAGTCTAATATGATATCCAATCCATGACCATGGTTAAATCATGGTTGACCTTGTTAAAAATAACAGGAGCGGTTTCTCCATCACCAATAACCGACTGCAGCCACAATCCAGTCAGATGACATCATGATCATTTTCAGAAATAGCTTACACGTTATTGTCTCAAATAAATAACACGTTCGGCGCTAAATAAAGTTCTAACTGAATAACATACTTCGCATAGCTGAGAATGCTAATTACAGCTAATCTGAAGAGTAAACAAATCAACCCGCCATTTCCGCGTTCTTAGCGACCGGGAACGGAACCAAATTTCAGAATAAATTTATCAGCAAATCTGAATGCCAAAGTAGTTATTGAACTTATTACAACAAAAGGCGTTATTTATCCACTCACCCGGGGGTTGTTTTAACACTTTGATCGAGTGAGAATTTTAAATAATCGCAAAAACCGCGACAAACAAAAACCTGCTCACTGACCTAACATTAAATCCCGGAAACGCATTCCGCGCAGGTGCGCGAAGAGTGAGGTCGGCAGAGGTCAGAGGTCGTCCTGACATTTCCCGGGGAATTCCACAAAGTTGACATTCCGACAGGATCAGACACGTGACGGCTTTTGCCTGAAATAGAGAAATTCAGCGGTCTGTCCTTAATCTGTGTCTTGATTGAAGTTCTATTGTGAATTGTGAAGGTTAGTCCATCATGACAAGCATGATTGAATGAGCTCAGAATCTCTTCGTGTCATCGGTCACACAGACTGTCCCAGTCATGCCCAGTCGAAGGCCTGTTAGTTGCGCCGAATGTGATGCCAAATCTGTCATAATCCGTATTTATAGGATGCCTATAAATATTTACTTTTGCCATGATACAACACCATTCAACCGTTTGTCAATCTGTCCTTGTTTACAAGTAACATCTTTTGAAGAATTATTATTATTCTCAAATTCATATCACATATGGTTGGTTTTTGACAACTTATCTGATAGAGACAACAGGGTACGAATTATAAAATGTTAAGGGCAGCCATTTTAAGGCCACTTTGGCCTTGCTGGCATCTAATTACCTAGAATTTGCAAAGGGGCACCAAGGCAAACAGGGAGGGCACACAAAGCCATTGGCTTGTGCATGGCCTTGGATGTAATTCGCGCCACGGTGTGAATTACACCAAAGGCCATGCACAAGCCAGTTGCTTTGTATGCCCCCCCTGTTTGCCTTGGTGCCCCTTTGCAAATTCTAGGTAATTAGATGCCAGCAAGGCCAAAGTGGCCTTGAAATGGCTGCCCAAAACATTTTATAATTCGTACCCTGAGACAACTTTATATTTCTTATTTCTTCAACAGATGCTTCTTTCATTAATATGATATGTAAATCTGTTCATGCTTGGTTTACAAATAGTGTTTAGTTATGCTGCTGTAGTCAGAATATAGTAGTAGCAGGAAATGTAACTTAAAAATCCCTGGTTGTAAGTCAAAACATTTACAGCATCCACCAATAACACGACCTTTATTATGTATACTTTATTGTTCATATTCAGAATTTAATTGTTGGCAATGTTATTTTGTTTGTTGTACTGTGCTCAGCATCGTACAATAAAATTCTTGAATCTTGAATCATACAAGAGAGAGAGAGAGAGAGAATTAAAGTTTAACGTCGCGTTCAGCAATATTTCAGCTATATAGCGATGAAAACATGGCTATGAATCAGAAGCCTGGTGGAAATGTCCAAACTTGACATATTTCTCTGGGTCAACCAAGGTTATTTCCAGTAGTTTCAATGTATTTCTATTAAAAGATAATAGTCAGGCTCTCCAGAATAATTCGTTAGAGCAATGCAACTTTTAGGATTAGAGCTATCCTTTTCAAATTTACACCACAGCTGCATCTCTTTCTAGTTTACAACCCTATTGAAGATGACTAACCAATTTTATAAGGTCAAGTTAAAATTGTACTACAATTATCACAATATGTCTTGAAGCATAGCTAAGCTGTGTAAATCCATACCACATGGTAATGAACATTAAATATATGATAAGATAACCTTTTATTGTACTAGCACCAGTGACTGACAGAGAACAACAGTGTATGAAGCAAACTAAAGGTCTATTTGCTCCCACCAAATAGGGACACTGATATACAATGCAAAATTGCTGAAGTAGAACACATCTGACATATGCAGTAAATCTTGACTAACATCTATTATGGAATGATTATTATTATGGAGTATAATTTAGAAACTTGTCATCTGTTGCGTAACTGGCGAAGTCCATATCCTGGGATTATGACAGAACAGAATAGGTTATTTTTAAGGGTAGCATAACTGGGCAATCTAATAAAAGTTTTTCGTCTTCACTCCTGGCTGGGCGAAAATCATATGGTGTATACTTAACTTATATGGTTGTTCCATGATTGGATAATATGATAAAATAATATCTCTAGACTTTTTTGAACGGTGTATGTACAACTCTGGTTATTAACCTAAACCTTTTGACACAAGTGATCTTGACCTGATTTTTACGTAGGCGGAACTCTGTTCGTCCAGTGGGTGTATTGAGGAGGGGGGGGGGGGGGGTTGTATTTCATGACACTGCTACATGGAGTATCATCATGGGTGCCTTTCACTCTGAGATTGCTGCCTTTCATGATGGTCTCGACGGTTATCTTGTATACGGCCACCTTAAGACATGTTATGTTAAATTGAACTGCTCAAGTTTGGAAAGGGTTGGTATCTCTCTCAAAAGATACTTGTGTCAATACGATTGAAACTACATGTACTGGTACCTTGAAATCTAGGTCAAGGCAACTCATCTTCATAATGTCTTGATCGAATGAATGTGGTATAAATTAGAAAATATAGCTTGGAGATCTTCAATATAGATACTGTGCTAGCAGCACTGAACATAGCGCACCTTAAAGGTGAAATGCAAAGGCTTCCAAGTTCTCTGTTTTACATTTAATATAAGTTGAATAATGATAGAAATACCAGAATATCTATTCACTTGGATTAATTTGAATCATCTTGTCTGCAAGAATCTTTTTAAAAGTTGGTACCCCCTAGCCCAGCTGAATTCAGATTTACAAAACCTCATCGCTTATCTTTCCTTGATTATGATGTCATGTCAGACCAGCCGCCAGGAGACTGGACGTTATAAGTATTGACAACCGGACAGGTGGTCTGATGTAACGTCACAAACCAGCGTCAAACAAGGGCAGATAAGCGATGCAGATTTCATTTCTGAAATCGGCCATGCATGAGATATCAACTTCGAAGCACTTTTCAAAAGCTATCAGTTGACAAAATTCTTCAAATAAAATCAAATGAAGTTTCAATCATTAAATGGCCCATGAAGAATGTAAAAAATAAATTATGAAAACCTTTGCATTTCACCTTTAATTTGACCTTGAAAATATCCTGCTGTTTACAATATACCGCATGGATGTGTCCTAAAACTCCATTAAAATGTCATGAAAACGGCATTAAGCATAAAAATCCCATTAAAATGGCCTTTTATTTTTTGTAACAATTAATAATAGTGAAAATATAAATGCCATCGATTTTCAGAATTAAAATGCCATTAATTTAGGTGGAATAAAAGATTATTGCCCTTTAAATTTATTAATGGCCATTAATTTTGTAATGGATGTCAATTTGATGAAAAGTTTAATGGCTTTTTAATGCCATTAAATTGTTACCATAATTTTAATCACAATTAATTCTATGATGACATTTTAATCAGAAATGAACAGCTCGGGATAGTATTTTAATGTTTTTTGATGCATTTAATGAGAATTATACCCCATTAATATGTTTGCAAATAATGGGGTTTTAACAAAAATAAATAATGGTATTTTAATGACGTCTGTTAACAGCATTTTAATGGCATTTTGTGCAGTAGTGTTATTAACTAGATACATCTGTGATGTAATATGCAGGGAAAATCATACTGAAAAGAACTAGCTATTATCCTTCAATATGATCAAGAGGTATCGTGTTAACATTGGCAGACAGACATACACTGATGACACTGACAAAGACAATACCCTTGGCAAAAATTGGCAGAAGGTTAAAACAAGATAGTTCAAAGGTTTTACCTGTTTGAAAGCACACAAAAATTAATCATTAAACTGGGAGTAAATTGTTTGACTGTACCAAATCATAGTTTGGATATACCAGCTATGTAGTCATGGTTAATGTTTTCTGTCTCGATTTGCTTTCTATATCAGGCATTACCATGGCAAAAGCATTAAAACGAAAGAAAAAGTGCATTGACCCGAAAGAAGACATTGTCAGCATTAATAAGAAAGTTCCAAGGATCCCAACAGCTGATAGTGTGGATCAACCATTCAGCAAAAGCAAATACTTCTCTTCAGGATTGCAAAGTGGTGAAAATGGAGGAATGAAAACTGCTGCGAAAACGAAGACAACAAACAGTGAAGATAACAGTTCAGCCCACCCACAGATTGGCAACCGACTAAGCTCACCCTTTTATGAAAAATCTTGTGAGGATCTTGCGAAAAGTCTGCTTGGACAGATTTTAGTCCGAAAGCTTGAAGGTGGCATCAGGGTGGCTGGTAAAATTGTGGAAACAGAGGCGTATTGTGGCATCGAGGACAAATCGGCTCATTCCTATAAGGGTAAAAGAACGGAGAGGACTGAAGCCATGTTCATGAAACCCGGGACAGCTTATGTGTACAATATCTACGGGATATACTGCTGTTTTAACATCTCCAGCCAAGGTGAGAGTCACGTTAGACTTCCAGCTCTAATAATGAGCGATCTTGGAATAAATTTCTGGTAACATTTTTTTTTCAGTCCCCCAACGACATAAGTGGGAGGGTACTATGGAAATGCTGTTCGTCCGTCCGTTGTACATACGTCGTTCCATGTGTCAATCCCAAATGCTGCAAACTCAATATCTCGATAACATCTAGGGGGCTGTAGAGCCTTCATCTTTTAATAGTACACTGATGTCTTATGGGGTCCTCTAGGTAAAGTTCACTCAAGACTGACCTTGACCTATTTTCCAGGCAACAGAGAAAATGTGAATAACAGCGAGTCCCTTGTGAAAACATAAGGGGCGATTGGAGCTAGAGCCTTGATAATTTGGTACAATATTGCTGTCTTGGGGGGAGGGGGGCTCTAGGTCAAGTTCACTGAGGACTGACCTTTGTCTATTCTCAAAGGTCAAAATTTGAAAGATATTGTGAATGCAATATCCCAATATCCAAGAGGGCTGGACTGCTTATGTGGCAGCTAGTGCTTCATTATGAATGCCTCCCTGGAGGTAAAGTTAACTACGTACTGACCTTGACCTATTTTCAAAGGTTGGCTGCCCAGTGGGGGAATAGATTTACTTAGCTTATTAAGTTTAAAACTTGTAGCATTATTTAGTTTTACTTCGTGATCTGCCTAGGTTTTAACAAAGATAACATAGTTACATGTATGACATCAAAATATTTCTTCTGACTTTTTCTCATTCTGAGAAATTGATTCTTAAAGATTATCAATAATTACGATACAGAAAGCATGTCCAGTTCACCAGTCTTTTTATGAAATAAATATATAATTCAAACCAGTAGTTCTGAAATATTTCTTTTGACAGGGGAAGGGTGTGTCGTGCTCTTGAGGGCTGTTGAACCCGTTGAAGGCTTGGATAAAATAAAGAGTCTAAGATCTGAATCGCAGAAATCTCCACGCAAGAAAACTCTAAAGAACCATCAACTCACAAACGGCCCATCCAAAATATGTATGGCATTGGGCATAAAGAAAGATGGTATAAATAAACAGGACATGTCAACCAGCAATTGTGTGTGGCTGGAAAAAGGGGAAGATGTTCCTTCGTCAACTATCGTTACGACAACACGGATCAATATGAGTTACGGTGAAGAGTGGATCTATAAACCGCTACGATTTTATATTCTGGACAATAAGAGTGTGAGTGTCAGAGATAAAGCAGCCGAAAAGGATATCCAAGAAAAACTTCAGCCCGAGTGAACACTTTGAAATCAGATTATTCAGACATATATTTTAGTTTGATCACCGGCAGATTTTACCAATCTCTTTTCTATTTGTATAATATTGTGGGTGATTAAAATTGTATTTTCGTATAGACCAGCTTATATTTCACAATATGATAACGTATCATGATCCATCCATGCAATGCAAATTTTGTACTAGTACATTATTTCCTGGGACGAATATAGATATCCGTCCCAGATCATTTCCAATCAATGTATGGGAAACGCTGTCATATTTCAATCATAGTGGAAATTCCTGTAATAAGTCAATCACAAGAAATACTATTTCCTTCCATAAAATCAGGGGGTGATGAAATTTATTAGAGAAGGAAGTTGATAAAATTGTCCAAAATCATGCGAATAATGCATGTATAATTTCTTTGTTATTTTATGTGGGTTTTATTGATTTCATTGACTGATTGAAATATGAGTGATTGAATTTGATTAGGGTGATCGATTCACTACATGATGTACCCAGTAACTATACGCTATCATCACATTCCAAAGTTCACTAATAATTCAATCATGTTAATAAAGGATTCTTTAACTCTACCTGGCCTGGGGGTGAGGGGGGGGGGGAGGCAAAATGGCCCCCCATCCCAAACTTTCTGTGCTATCTCCAGAACGACAAAAATTGAGAGCTGACACTCCGTGACTTTATAGTTTGTCATATTGGGGTCATTTTGAGCCTATTTGCATAACCCCCGGAGTACAGGATCATGGGTAAATTCAAGATGGCGGCCACATGGGGTACCAGAAAAGTGATGTTTTGCGGAGAAATTGCATAAATGAAAAAATCTGACCGAAAAATCGACCAAAAAATGCTGTTTTTGAAACCGACGTCACTGTGACGTCATCAAAGCGGTCATCTTTGATTTTTTTACATTTTCCGGTAGAGCTTGACCCAAGCGTATAGTGTGGTAAGTTTCAACCCCCTAGCTCAAGGGGTAAGAAAAATAACAAGGGGGGTGGGGGCTATTTTGGTCCCTAAAAGCCCAGACCAGATAGGGTAAGTACTTTCCAGATCACAGATCAAACCCTAAGAAATATACTTGATAATGGTTTACATGTATGTGGATGAAAAATTATCACCTTTCACTCCAAAAGATTTGATTTTTACCCGAAGAGGGGAACGATGTGTTGCATATACCAAATTTAGGTCGAGGTCAGAGGTCAAAGGTCAGTGTGACTGAAAAATCAGGAAATCATAAAAAATTCCAATTTTTTGAGAGTGGATTCAATAGGGGGAAATGAAGTGTTGCATACCAAAAATTAGGTCAAGGTCAAAGGTCATTGTGACCCCAAAATCAGGAAATTATTAAAAATAATTTTTTTTTTGTCAGTAGATACATATGGGGGACACGATGTGTAACATACCAAAATGTAGGTCAAGGTCAAAGGTCAAGGTCACTGTGACCCCAAAATCATGAAATTGTTGAAAATCATGATTTTTTGTGTTCATTGATGTATTAAGGGGAGATGATTTGTTATGTACCAAAATTTAGGTCAAGGTCAAGTCAAGGTCACTGTGATCCCAGAATCAAGAAATCTTTAAAAAATACTTTTGTATCAGTAGATACTTTTGGGAGACATGATGTGTGACATACCAAAATGTAGGTCAAGACCGAAGGTCCAGGTCACTGTTACCCCCAAAATCATGAAATTGTAAAAAAAAAATTGTGTCCATTAATACACTGAGGGAAGACGATGTGTCATGTACCAAAATTTAGGTCAAGGTCAAGGTCAATGTGACCCCAAAATCAGGAAATCATTAACTTTTTTTTGTGGCAGTAGATACATTAAGGGACATTTGTTACATACCGAAATGTGGTCAAAGGTTATTGTGACCCCAAAATCAAGAAATCATTAAAAGTCAGTTTCATATGCCTGTTGAAGAGGTCATGTAATGCGATATTGGGTTCTGACATCCATCAACATTTGTTGTCCATGCGATATCTCTAGTTTAAAGGTATAAATTGGTACCAAACTTTGGGTATACCTTACTCGCATGACAAAGAGGAGCCATATTCATTTTGAGATCTATTTGTCAATGGTCAAGGTCACAGTCCCCCAAAACTGAATCAAGTTTAGCTAAATACTTAGGTTGAAATTATTCAGAGTTGTCTTCCTTACATGTATATGTCATTTGTATGTATATGGCATTTGTCCTGTGCAGTTGTCTCCCATGTTTGATACATGTAAGAAACAGTTACATTCAGTTAATTGTGAAATAAAAACGATAGATTTATTAATTCAACGAGGAGAGGGATCCTTTCTGAACTTTTTGTTTATTAACTCAAGAAGAAAGGTTTACTCCATCACTTTCTTCACATTTTTCTTCCTTCATGAAAAATTTTCTCGCATGAAAGGAATCCATTTGAAGGGAAACTACTATTTTCTTGAATTTGACTATTGTCAATTTCAGTGAAGGATATGTGAGCTCTCGGCTCTTGTTTCAAGGTCACCTAGTTACCAAGAGTTAAGACCATTTTAGTTTCTCATTCAATATAAGATGTGAAATATGTTACATTCTCAGAAGCACAAAACCGTAGACCTTTCTCTGGATTGCTAGCTACCAATTGGGATCAAGTCCATTAAACAACCTTGAAATTCGGACCAATGTAATTCCAGATATACGAGCGTATATTGAAGCCCCTTGGGCTCTTGTTAAGTTTTGTTTGCCCAGGTGTGCATGGGCATATATTGAAGCCTTCAACTGTGAATATGCAACAAATGATTTCAATAAAACTGACTGCGAATCAACTGTATTTCAGACTTCCTTCACTCACTGATTTCACGTAATCCTAAAAATATTCCCTCCAGTTTCAGCAATTCATACTTTAACAGGATTCGTAATCGTGTTATTCAGTGATACTTAAATACTGCCGTTGGACAATTGGTTTTCAACATGGTCAAAGATAATGGCGATTATGTCACTTTTTTTCAGCATTTATCTGGATAGAATAAGTGAAACCTGAAGACCAGGATTAATATTAGTCTCAATTATCATCCTATATACAGTGTAACCTCACTATAACGCTGTTATTAGGGGACCAAATTTGAACCACCTTATAGATTTTCAGCCTTATAAAAGAATTGAAATGATATGCACTTGTTACTTTGGGGGACATAACAGCACCTGCCTTATTTCCAGGTTGGAAATATCCTGCTGGTTACAATACTGCATGGATGTGTGATTAAAGCCCCATTAAATGTCATGAAAAGAGCATTAATCATTAAAATGGCTATTATTTTTTGTAGCAATTTATAATAATGTTGATTTCCAGAATTAAAATGCCATTACTTTAGGTGCAATACAAAATTACGGCCCATTCAATTTAATAATGGCCATTAATGCTGTGATGGAAGTCAAATTGAGGAAGTTGGTGACAAGATTAATGGCTTTTCAATCCCATTAATTTCTTACCATAATTTTAATCACCATTAATTCCATGACAATGACATTTTAATCACAAGTGAATGGTTTGGGAAGTATTTTAATGGTTCTGATGGATTTAATGGGAATTATACACCATTAGTATGTTTGCAAATAATGGGGTTTTAACCAAAATAAGTAACATTGGTATTTTAATAATGTCTGTTAAACAGCATTTTAATGGCATTTTGTGCAGTAGTGTTAATAACTAGATAAAACTGTGGTGTAATACACAGGGAGAATTATACTGAAAGACTAGCTATTATCCTTCAATAACATCAAGAGGTATCGTGATATCGTTGGCAAACAGACATACACTGATGATGCTGACAAAGACAATACCCTTCGGAAAAATTGGCAGAAGGTTAAAACATGAAGATAGTTCAAAAGGTTTTACCTCTTTGAAAGTAGGCAATTGAGATTGGCTGTACCCAGTCATAGTTTGGCTGTACCCCAGTCATAGTTTGGCTGTACCCAGTCATAGTTTGGCTGTACCCAGTCATAGTTTGGCGGTACCCAGTCATAGTTTGGCTGTACCCAGTCATAGTTTGGCTGTACCCAGTCATAGTTTAGCGGTACCCAGTCATAGTTTGGCTGTACCCAGTCATAGTTGGCCAGTCATAGTTTGGCTGTACCCAGTCATAGTTTGGCTGTACCCAGTCATGTACCCAGTCATAGTTTGGCGGTACCCAGTCATAGTTTGGCTGTACCCAGTCATAGTTTGGCTGTACCCAGTCATAGTTTGGCGGTACCCAGTCATAGTTTGGCGGTACCCAGTCATAGTTTGGCGGTACCCAGTCATAGTTTGGCGGTACCCAGTCATAGTTTGGCTGTACCCAGTCATAGTTTGGCGGTACCCAGTCATAGTTTGGCGGTACCCAGTCATGGTTGGCGGTACCCAGTCATAGTTTGGCTGTACCCAGTCATAGTTTAGCGGTACCCAGTCATGGTTGGCTGGCACATATTTTGGCGGTACCCAGTCATAGTTTGGCTGTACCCAGTCATCTTTGGCTGTACCCAGTCATAGTTTGGCGGTACCCGTCTTTGGCTGTACCCAGTCATAGTTTGGCGGTACCCAGTCATAGTTTGGCGGTACCCAGTCATAGTTTGGCGGTACCCAGTCATAGTTTGGCGGTACCCAGTCATAGTTTGGCGGTACCCAGTCATAGTTTGGCTGTACCCAGTCATAGTTTGGCTGTACCCAGTCATAGTTTGGAATTACCAGCTTTGTACGTGTAGTCATGGTTGATGTTTTATGTCTCAATTTGTTTTCTCCATCAGGCATTACCATGGCAAAAGCATTAAAACGAAAGCAAAAGTGCATTGACCCGAAAGAAGACATTGCCAGCAGTGATACTAAAGCATCCAGAATCTCAACGACTGATTGTGTGGATGAACCATCCAGCAAAAGCAAGTACTTCTCTTCAGGATTGCAAAGTGGTGAAGATGCAGGAATGAAAAATGCAGCGAAAACAAAGACAGCAAACACTGAAGATAACAGTTCAGCCCATTCACAGATTGGCAACCGACTAGGCTCACCCTTTTACGAAAAATCTTGTGAGGATCTTGCGAAAAGTCTGCTTGGACAGACTTTAGTCCGAAAGCTTGAAGGTGGCATCAGGGTGGCGGGTAAAATCGTGGAAACAGAGGCATATTGTGGCATCGAGGACAAAGCCGCTCATTCCTATAAGGGTAAAAGAACGGAGAGGACAGAAGCTATGTTCATGAAACCGGGGACAGCTTATGTGTACAACATCTACGGGATGTACTGCTGTATTAACATCTCCAGCCAAGGTGAGAGTCGAGTTCGACTTCCAGCTCTAATAATGATCAATCTTAGAATAAATTTCTTGTAACATTTTTTTTTCAGTCCCCTACATCTAGGCAAAGTGGGAGGGCAAATGGAAATGCTGATCGTCTGTCCGTTGTACCATCCATCATATGTCGTTCCATGTGTCAGTCCCAAATGCTGTGAACTTGATATCTCGATAACATCTAGGGGGCTGTAGAGCCTTCATCTTTAGTACACTGGGTCAAGTTCACGCACTCAAGACTGACTGGACGTATTTTCAAGGCGACAAGAGAAAATGTGAATAACAGCGAGCCCCGTGTGAACACATTCAGGGGCTTAACATTTGGTACAATATTGCTGTCTTATGGGGAGGGGGGGGGCTCTAGGTCAAGTTCACTGAGGACTGACCTTGATCTATTCTGAAAGATCACATACGGTAAGTTCCCTAAGGTTTCGCGACCCTAAGTAAATTCGAAAACGGGCATTTTTCGCCAGGTCACGTGACACTGTTCCCTAAGTAATCGAAAACGGCCCATTCGTGAAAAACCGC